>JAIUZE010045353.1:0-27512 GCA_022085475.1 Heliosperma pusillum | reverse complement strand
CAACGTCGTCGTATTCCCACTAACACATGCATTTAAGCAGTAGGATACCTCTCCGTTCCGACATTCAAGCCTTACGAACGGGAAGGTATCCAAGGGAATGAGAGTACAAAGCACAAGACAAAATAGTGCTCAAACCGTATCATTTGTAAAACCGACTCAAAGTGGGACATATTGAAAACCGTCACAAAACATGTGATACATGCGAATGAGATATCATATATCCAAAAACATGAATCAATACATGATACCCAAACATTAGACCAAGTTTAAGAAGCATAATAAATAAGAAACATAGATAACTCTCCAAAACAACAAGTTTGGAAACTAACTTATACAAGGGTTCACTTCAAACTGTCATAACTATAGTTCTATATATGGGAATGCATAAATTCCAAGTCGAGGTGATAGCTTATCCTTTTACGGTTCCAAAGAGTGGTCACAAGCCCAAAACAAACAAGTAACGAAGGAGATATGAGCATTCTACCAAAAAGGGTCGGTGCTGTGAATTTGCACGAATCCACCCGAGAACAACTACACTATTTCTATCATTTCCAATTTTCATAATTCACTTCTATCAACTATCAACAATCAATATTCATCATCAACAATCATCAACTAACAACAATCATCATCAAAATCATAATTTCTAAGCTTTCTAATTGTATTCCAAAAACGAATTCTAACATGGAAATCATGTAAACCACGTAAATGATACCGAGTAACCCTTCACCGTTACCTTTACGCGTCTTTAAACGGTTACTAAGCTTTCCTAGTCTCCACCTACAACCAATTAGATAATAAAAGCGGAATATCATCCACCTTGAGAAAGACGGATAATTTAAAAAGCGAGAAAGACGGTAATTTTATTACCAATACGGATAGAGGAAGATAAGAGGGGAAGAATAAGACGAACTTACGTGAATTCTGTCAAAGAACGAATGAACTACGATGAATCAAAGATCGGAAAAAGCTAAGGAGGCAAGGATTGAGTTTTCTTAAAGAGGAAGAAGGTTTGTGTTTGATTTTGGAGTAATGAATTAGGTTAAGGGAATTAGAGTATAAGTAAGGAAAAGTCAACAAAAAAGTCAAACTCGCCTTAAGACGGCTTTTTCATGGAATCTCGCAGAAATTCCAAATACGAACTCGGAAATTCTAAATTCGACTCGGAACATAAAATTATAAATTAAAACTTAAATTTGCTGAAAAGATTTCGTAAAATATTTCTACTAGAAAAATAGGGTACATTTCCGGGTGTTACATAAAAAATTAAGTGGATAACTTTTTAATTCTTATATAAAAGAAAAATAATAGAAATATATATTTTAAAGAAAAAGATGGTGTACTACTTAATATATTATTTTTATCACATTGAAAAATAATGTAGATGTGGTAACATATTACGTATAAATTGTAGAATTATCTGTGACACCCTCAAATTTGCGGAAAGATAAAACAATAATTTAAATAAATAAAAGATGAGAATACGTTTCTAATAGGTTCACTTTAGTGAAAATCAGTAAATTTTAAAACCGGAACCTACTATTTAATATATTCATCATAACAAAGGTGTCATAAATAAAAAGGTTCATAATAAAAGAAAAATAATGTTATACATAAGAATTATCTAAAACGGGAGACATACCTCCCGTATAAATACAGAAATAAAAGAGTGTATAATAATATACAATCTAAGAACCGAATATAGGTCCAAGGTAAATACTTCGCTCGCTAGCTCGTCAATGTACCCAATGTATGCATCACAAACCTGCCAACCGCATTAAATATAAACACGGAAGCCACAGTCAGTGGGGAGTAACTCCGAGTTCTCCCAGCCACGAAATGTCGAGTTTAATTAAACATGAATACATAAAAGCAATGTATATGGAAAATACAAAACCTTAACATATATGATATGCTTTTCATGTTATGAAACAATTAACTAACATATAACCTAGCATATAAAAGCTATCATGTGAAACCGTTATTAATCTATAACTCGAGGTAGGGAAGCTGGTATTTTAGCTCAGAGGTTACCTTTAAAACATGGCCATGATACCCTCGACCCTAATCAACACGTAATCATGTGAATCAGTTAACAACCGGTAATCCAAACTCTATCAACCTTAGCCGGCTTGCCTCTCACCTTCTAAGATTCATAGAATCATACAAACATGAAAGACCAATACTTCTACAAACAGGCATAAGTTCTTAGCACGGTCAATAGAAGACTTCTGTAACTCGAGTCTCTACCACGAGTAAGGATAACTTATATTTAGCTCCAGCGGTCAGCTAATGCCATGGCCCAAATCCAAGCACACATCTGGGCTCAGCGGTTACCTTTAAAACATGGCCCAGATCCAAAGCACATATCTTAGCTCAGAGGTTACCCTAATAACATTGCCAAGATACAACTCTACCCTAATCCTAGACTGCGCAGACCCAGAGAAGTGCGGAAAAACATCGCACCCAAGACTCATCACATGAGTACCCCTAAGGAGATCCACCAAAGGGTTGGCTAGTACTTAAGCTGTCTCCATTCCCCAAAGTGGAAGCAATGGCAGCCATGCCCCGACTTGGATATAAACCCACCAAGCCGGGACACAAAAGCTATCAAGCGGTAAACTCCTAACTCGTTAAAGATGTATGGCCTATCAATGTCATGTCCAAGCCTTACTCATTTAGAAAAAGAATGGTCAAGACGCCATATACTCAAATTCTCTATGGGGTACTTAGTCACATCGACACATATCATACAATCAACAGTCACGGGAAAACTTCCTATCATGTGACTAAGTGCATATAAATCATAATCAAATATCATATCGCCTCATATCTACTAAGGCTAATTCATTAATTAAATACAACCTTACTTGAAGACAAATCCCCGACCCGAGTCCCGCGACGGGTCATCAGTCAAAACGGGGCTGACTAGATCTTAGTTTTACCAAACCCGTTTGGTCAAACCGGCTAGAAAAAGAGTCTTTAACACATAGACTTGAACAAAAATTCATCATATTCATTACATGTTATTTTATTCGATTCTACATGTAATTCATAAAATCATAAATACGAAACCCGCTTGACTTGAAGATCTCAACATAACTATAATGTCGTATTATAATTTCTCACCTGTGAGAAATAATAATAGATTGAAAACCTTTGAATTAAATACGTTATCATTTAAAATTTCCCACTTGCTCAATATTACAAAACACGATAAAATAACAATACTCAAAAACCGTCACAAGTCCAAGGGGACCCACGGTTCATTTTGGACCGGTTTTGGTCATCTTTTCTAAAAACCGTTTCTTAATATTTCCCGCATGCTTAACATATTTAAAACCCATTAAAACAACAACAAAACAATCAAGTATCGACAAAACCCAAGAACCAAAACACGAACCAACCAGACCGGGCTGGACCGGGTCTGAACCGGCCTGAACCGGCCTGGTTTGGCCCGGTTTTCCAGCCACCAAAACAGCCACCAAAACAGCCACCACCGGCCACCACCAACATCCACTCTAAATTATTTCTAACATGTTTTAATTATCAAACAATCATTTTAACAACCATCCATACCAAAATCATGATTATAAACAAATCATTCAAATATGTCAAGAACCAAAACATGTCATAAAAATTCCATACAACATACAAATCATTACTACTTATCATGCTATTACCAACAATCATAAATAACAA
Organism: Heliosperma pusillum; assembly: GCA_022085475.1. Lineage (NCBI taxonomy): Eukaryota > Viridiplantae > Streptophyta > Magnoliopsida > Caryophyllales > Caryophyllaceae > Heliosperma > Heliosperma pusillum. The sequence goes on along the minus strand of JAIUZE010045353.1, from coordinate 23,810 downwards.
TAATATGAACAAAACAAAAGGTATGTAACATTAATTCGTCGAGTAACTCGGAATCGTTACCTTAGCTAGCAAAATCAAGTAGCACCAAAAATAAGAAGTAAAGAAAAACCCGTCTACTAATCTTCTCTTAATATATACGAGTCACCAAACTCGTCTTCAAAATCTTCCCCTATAAGAAATGACAAGAAAATATTATTAGAATTAAAACTTGATTTTCCATAATTAAAGTGTTGAAAACGATTTTGTCGGAATTGAAAATAAACCGTACTTGAAGATGGAGAGTGAAGAGGAGATTCTAGAAATATAAGTTAGGACGGATTTGAATAAGAAATGAAGGTTTTATGACGATTTTGCTCAAGAACGACGAAGAACGATGAAGAACGACGAATAACGATGAAGAACGATTAAAGAAAGTATCAATTTGATCTTAAGTTGATTTATTGTAAAATGGAAAGGTTGTTAGTGAGTAAGTGGATGGGTGTGAGCCGTGTACATATAGAAGAAATATGGAGTCGGGTTTTGAAATTGTTGTTACGGAATTGACTCGGGTTTAATAATTATATTACGGTAATTAATTAGATATTATTCGGTTTTATAATAGTTTAATGAAATATCTAGATATTAATTAGATATTATGTTATTGTAAACAAAAGAAAAGAAAATATCTAGCTTAAGAGAGGAGAAAGAGACGTGAAAAAAGAAGAGAAATCGGGTCTGTTTTTAAGCGATTGCGGAATTTAAGTTGACAGACCGATAAAGTTACAAATATCTTAGATATTATTATTAGTTTAATCATATTAATTAAAAGATCTAACATGAGTAGAAAATAGGTGACATGGGCGTGTGACTCATGCAAGAGTCGGGTTCCGGGTTTGTTTCGGGACTTAAGTTGACTCGCGAATAGTTAAATGACGTTTGGGGTTAAATCATAAAAGTTATTCTTTAATTCCGAATAAATTCAAAATAATTATATTAAATTATGATGAATTTAAATAAATCTTAATAAAAATAAATTAAAATTTATTATTTTTCAAATATAATTTCGGTCTTTAAAATTACGAGGCGAGTCGGGAAAAGTCAACGAAAGTCAAAGTTGACTAAAAAGTCAAGAAAAGTCAAAGATGACTTAAAAGTCAAGAAAAGTTTATGACGACCTATAAGTCAAGAAAAGTCAATGACGACTTTACAAAGTCAAGAAAAGTCAAAGACGACTTAAAAGTCAAGAAAAGTCAAAGATGACTAAAAACGGGATTTTCATGAAATCTCTCAGAAATTCCAAATACGAACGCGGAATTTCAAAATACGACTCGAAACAATAAATTCTATTTTAAAAATTTAAGTCTGCTGAAAAGTATCCATAAGATATTTTACTTAGACAAATTGGGTACTTTTCGGGTTGTTACATATCTCACATCTAAAAATAACATAAAATGGCTAATCCTATGATTATAAATAGGTGTCGTCCTTAAACCTTAGATAAAAGTTTGTAGATGTGATGAATATACTATATATAAATAGTAAAATTGTCTCACATCGTAAAATTAACATAAGGTGGGTGATCCTATAATTATATATAGGAATCATCCTTTGACCTTATATATCAAAGTAAAATCTCCTATAATTATATATAGGAATCATCACCTTATATATCAAAGTGAAATCTTTTAAGACTCTTAAGTATTGTCTTAGAGATCTCTTAAAAATTTGTGTATTATTATCTCCACAATTGTTAAATTTACATCATCAAAAATTAATTTAGAAAAATATTATTAAAAAATTTTAAGTATCATTACAAAAATTATGAAGATAATATAGTTACATTCGTGGTAAAAAAAAATCTTGAAAGTATAGAAACTCATACTATTTATTTGCACATACTTGGTGTAATTTTTAGTATATTATTTGTCCCACATTGAAAAATAATGTAGGTATGGTGAATATATTACTTATAAATAGTAGAATTATCCCACATCAGAAAATTATCATAAGGTGGGTGATCTTATGATTACAAATAGGAATCATATTTGGAAATAAAATTCAATTCAAAATCTTTTGAGTCTCTTACATATTGTCTTAAAGAGCTCTTAAGAGTTTGTATTATAATCTAAATTATAGTTAAATTTACATTATTAAAAATTAATTTAGAAAATTATCATAAATAATAATTTTGATGATAAATTATTTAATGTGTTATTTGAAAAATAATGTAGCTATGGTGACTGGTGAATATATACTATGTATAAATAGTAAAATTGTCCCACATTGAAAAATTATCATAAGGTGGCCGGAGTGATCATAAATATGATCATCTTTTTTATATTGTTAATAAATGACTTTTAAAATATAATAAGTGACTTTTAAAATATTCTTTTATTATTCTAATATATAAAAAGATGGTGTAATATTTAGTTTTTTATTAGTCCCACATTGAAGAATTATGTATGTATAGTAAATATATTACATATAAATAGTAAATTGTCTCACATCAAACAATTACTATAACATATGTTGATTCTATGATTATAAATAGTAGTCATCCTTGAACTTAGGTATAAATCCACAATTTTTTAAGTCTCTTAATTATTGTGTTGAAGAGTTCTAAAAATTTATATTATAATCGTCACAATAGTGAAATTTACATTATTAAAAATTAATTTAGAAAAGTATCATAGATAATAATTTTGATGATAAGCTACTTAATGTGTTATTAGTCTCACATTGAAAAATAATGTATTTGTGATAAATATATATACTAAGTGTAAATTGTAAAATTATCCTATGTCGGAAAATATCATGTGGTGGAGTGATAAAAAATATGACTATACATTGGAGTCATTTTAGTCTCTTAAGTATTGTCTTAATGAACTCTTAAAAGTTTGTATTTTATCTCCACAATAATGAAATTTAAACCATCAAACTTAATTTAGGAAATTTAGGAAAGTATTATATAAGTAATAATTGATGGTGTACTACTTAATAAGTTATTTGTCCCACATTGAAATATAATACAAGTATGATAAATATGCTACGTATAAATAGTATAATTGTCTCACATCGTAAAATTATCCTAAGGTGGGGTGATCCTATAATTATAATATAAGTCATCATTAGAACTTAGATATCAACCTTAATCTTTTGAGTCTCTTAGATATTGTCTTAGAGAGCTCTTAAAAGTTTGTATCCACATTAGTGAAACCTACATTATCAAAAATGAATTTAGGAAGGTATCATAAAAAAATAAAGTGAAAAATCTTTTATTTATCTCAATATACATTTCCTATATTATATTCAAGTGATGCTTATAATTTTTATATAAAACCTTTTACATTTCATTTCACAAAAAAAATATTGTGAAAATGAGTCATCTTTCAAAGTTAGATACTCACCCAAAATCTTTTGAATCTTTTAAGTATTATCTTACATAACTCTTAAAAGTTTGTATTATTATCCCTGCCTTAATGAAATTTACATCATCAAAATTAATTAAGGAAAATATCATAAATAATAATTTTAATGGTGTACAACTAAATATGTTATTTGTCCCACATTGAAAGATAATGTAAGTGTGGTGAATATACTATGTATAAATAGAGGAATTCTCCCACATCGGAGAAATATCATAAGCTGGAGTGATCATGCGATTATACATAAGAATCGTCCTGGAATTAGATATCAATCCAAAATCGTTTAAATCTCTCAAATATTTTTTTTGAGAGCTCTTAAAAGTTTGTATTAATTATGAAAAAAATCTAATTATAAGATTCGTAGTAAAAAAAATGTTATCATTATAGTATAAAATCTCATATTATTTGTACATACTTAGTGTAATTCTTAGTATGTTATATCTCCACCTTGAAAAATAATGTAAGTGTGGTGGAGATACTAATACCTATAAATAGTAGAATTGCCCCATATCGGACAATTACCATAAGGTAGGGTGATCAACCCAAAATCTTTTGATTCTCTTAAGAATTGTCTTAGAGAGCTTAATTCTTAGGTACCTTGGATCATTTTTCGAGTCATATAGATCAAATATAACTTGATTCCTGGCAAAGTTGGTAAAATATTTTTAAAATAGAAGTTGAATCAATATATTAATATTATTTTCTTAAACATTACGGAGTATATTTTATTATAGTCTTACAATTTCAAAAGTTTATTTTTACAAGTTAATTGTTATAGGAAAATTATGAAAATGACATTAATGTAGACCCGTGCATCGCACGGGCATGAAATCTAGTACTTATAAATAATATGCTTAATTATATTGTATAATTAAGTATTAATTTGATCATATAACAATTATATGACACAAATTAATAAACAATATGTACTTAACATTTAAGTGATATTTTACCATCATATCAATATATAATGGGTCCCACAATGCTTAGTTAATTTATTTTACAACTCCTTGTAAATATAATTAACTAATTACCTCTAACTCAAAATATATGTAAAACCTCAACTAATTTAACAAATTAACGATTAATTACTAAACCAGATCTTATTTAATCATATTAAAATAAGATATAAATTTATTAGTCAATTATTGTATAATTGAATAATAAACTTATTTGAATTTGAGTTCCAAACTCAATTTCTAACAATGAACTCTCATAACTAAACGTACATATCAAATATATGTAATGTGCTAAATAACTGTATCATATACAAATAATTAGTTCTGCTATTTGGGTTTCATCCTGTAGGTGTGACCGAAAGGGATCAGTTGATCACCACCGTCATACAACAATCACGTCAAACTCTTGTCAACCAACCGTTATTAATTTACGTTAATCAACTGACTAATCATATATATATATATATATATATATATATATATATATATATATATATATATATATATATATATATATATATAGAATTGAGATCCGGTGAGAACCACTAAGATAATGAGAACCGTGAGAACTTCACCTTACGAAATTTATTTTTAAAAAATAAGGACATTTTTGGGTTCGTCGTAGAATTTTATGGCTAGGTAACATACATCTTGGTCGAAAAAATATAAGTTACTAACGGAAATTGAGGTGAAATATGATTTATTAATTTTCATGCACCTAGTAGTCAGTTTCATGCATCTAACAATTTTCATGCACTTGGTGCTCATTTTAATGCATCTAGAGCCCGTTATTTTCATGCACCTAGTAACTGTTTTCATGCATGTAGCAATTTTCGTGCACCTAGTTCTCGTTTTCACGCATTTAGAATAATTTTAGTGTACAAATTGAATTTATGTACATTAAGTACATATTTTTTATATAAACAATAAATTTTGTTTAGTTACTGCAAGTATTTTGCTTGAATAAACTAAACTAATGGTAAATGATCCAACAAAACTTTCGAAACTAGATTTGGTGGAGATTTAGTGAGTGTTCTCACGGTTCTCATTATGTTAGTGGTTCTCACCGGATCCTGGCCCTATATATATATATACATATATATATATATATATATATACATATATATATATATATATATATATATACATATATATATATATATACATATATATATATATATATATATATATATATATATATATATAGAATTGGGATCCGGTGAGAACCACTAAGATAATGAGAACCGTGAGAACTCCACCTTACAAAATTAATTTTTTAAAACTAACGAAATATTTGGATTCGGCGTAGAATATTATGGCTAGATAACATTTTTCTTGACCGAAAATTAATAAGCTACTGACGAAAATTGAGTCGAAATAGATTTTACTCTTTTTCATGCACCTAGTAGTCAGTTTCATGTATCTAACAATTTTCATGCACCTAGTACTCATTTTCATGCATCTAGAGCTAGTTATTTTCATGCACCTAGTAATTTTTTTCATGCATGTAACAATTTTCATGCATCTAGTTCTCGTTTTCATGCATTTAGAGTAGTTTTAGTTTGCCTAATTGAATTTATGTTCATTAAGTACATATTTTTTAACATAATCAATAAATTTTGTTTACTTACTGCAAATATTTTAATTGAATAAACTAAAATAATAGTAAATGATCTATCAAAACTTTCGGAACAAGATTTGGTGGAGATTTAGTGAGAGTTCTCACGGTTCTCATTATGTTAGTGGTTCTCACCGGATCCTGACCCTCTATATATATATATATATATATATATATATATATATATATATATATATATATAGAATAAGGATCAAATGAGTCGACCTTATTTCCTTGAGTCCATGAGTCCTCTTAGAGGCCCTTGGATCTTGCAGAATGAATGGTTGAGATGAAAAGAAGAAAATGGTCATTAGTAAGGGGTTTAATCCACTTCTCTCACATCCAACCTAATTAAACCACTAATTCATTCATCCCTCTAAATCACTTCCAACACAATTGATTCATTCATTCAAACACTCCTCCTTCTCTCTACAAAAACACTCCTCTTTCTCTCTAAAACATCATCTTCTACTCTCTCTAAATTCAAACCAACAAAAACAACAAAAAAAATAAAACTAGATCTAAAAAATAAAAAAACCACCTCCTACCCAACCCACCGTCGGAATCCCCCGCCCACCCTCCCTCCACCCTCATCCTTGCCACCCTACACATACACAACCCTCCTACACAACCCCACCTGCCGACACCGTACCACCCTCCCTCCGGCCGCCGAAGTCACCTGCCATTTCTGCCGGCCACCCTCCACCCTCAACCTCGCCCTCCTACACAAACCATACACGACACACCCTCCACTCTCCTCCTCGCCTCCGACACCACCACCACCTGCCCTCTCTTCTCCTCTTCGCCTGCCGCCAGGTCCAGCCACCACCGCACTCTTCTTTCTCTCTTTTTTTTTCTTTTTTTTTTTAATTTTTCTTCCAGATCCGGCGGCCCCATGTGGGGTTGTTGCTGTTTTTTGGGTGGAAAATGTTGGGGTTTGCTCAATGTTGTTTCTTTATTCTCTTTTTTTTTTTTAAGATCTACTGACTTTTTCATTGTTGTAATTTATCATTACTTTTTAGGGTATTTTTTTAGATCTACTTTTTTTTTTTCAGATTTAGTATTACCTTTTTTTTCTCTTTAGATATACTACAAAGTAATATTAATTTTGAAAACAAATAATTAGTAGCCATTTTTTTCTTGTTTAGTTAACTTTAATCTTAGATCTACTATATATAAAGTAGATTTTTGAATAACTAATCGTATTATCTCAATTTTTTTAATGACAAAAAAAGTTGTGGTTATTATTGGAATTTATTTGGTGTTATTGTTGACGGCGACGGAGGTCGCTAATGGACTAAAGTTACACCCTTAAAAGACTAAAGTTACACTCTCAATTGACCAAAGTTACACTCTCAATGGACAAAAGTTACAGGATTAATGACTAAATTTCAAATCGTGAAAGAGTTAATTAACACTATAAATGACTAAAGTTATACTCTCAATATAGTAAAGTTACATTCTGAAAAAGTTAGAATTACACCTTAAATTAGTTATTTTCAAAATAAGATGCCATAAAATTACTTGGTAAAATAAAATAACATTACTAATGATTACAGTTACACTTGTAAAAGGTTAAAGTCACACTCTAAAAATACGAAAATGTCATTAACTTGTTTTAAATTGACATAAAATTATTTGTGAAAATAAGATTACATTATTAAGGATTAAAGTTATACTTGTCACAAAATCAATTTTTAGTATGAAATTACATTATTTTAGAATAAAGTTACACTCGTAAAAGGTGAAAGTTACACTCTAAAAATACGTAAAATGACAAAAACTTGTCTTAAAATCACTTTTTAGTACAAAGTTAGACTATTGTGGATTAAAGTTACACTTGCTAAGGGCTAAAGTTACACTCTAAAAATAAGTAAAATATCAAAAACTTGTCTTAAAATCACTTTTTAGTACAAAGTTAGACTATTTTGGATTAAAGTTACACTTGCTAAGGGCTAAAGTTACACTCTAAAAATACGTAAAATGTCAAAAACTTGTCTTAAAATCACGTTTTAGTACAAAGTTAGACTATTTTGGATTAAAGTTACACTTATTAAGGTCTAAAGTTACACTCTAAAAATACGTAAAATGTCAAAAACTTGTCTTAAAATCACTTTTTAGTACAAAATTAGACTATTTTGACTTAAAGTTACACTTGTATAGGGATAAAGTTACACTCTAAAAACACGTAAAATGTAAAAAATATGTCTTCAAATCGCTTTTTAGTATAAAGTTACATTATTTTGGATTAAAGTTACACTCGTAAAAGGCTAAAGTTACACTAAAAAAAACGTAAAATGTCAAAACCGTGTCTTAAAAACAGTTTTTAGTATAAAGTTACACTTTTTTGGATAAAAGTTACACTTGTAAAAGATCAAAGTTACACTTGTAAAACCGTATACTTATAGAAAAACAAAATTTACACTTGAAGACAAAAGTTACACCCTAAAAATGATAAAATGTCATTAACTTTAAGCTAGAGAGAGAAAGAAAATTAGTTAGTGTATAAGTAATAGATTAGTGTAATGCTTGTTTTTTGCTTTGAATCTCAACCACCCACATTGAAAGATCTAAGGGCTCATAGAAGGACTTAGGGACTCAAAATATATGAAGGACTCATTTGAACCTTTCTCTCTCTCTCTATATATATATATATATATATATATATATATATATATATATATATATAGATATATATATTAATATTATATTATATATTATATGTATGTATGTATGTATGTATGTATGTTGGATTTAGATTGGAAATGTGATTTGAATTGTGTTTGATATGCTTTTGTATTTATTTATTTCGTTTTGGAGGCTACAATTCGTCACTCCGTTGAGTATGTGGAAGCACTCGATCGGCTGAGTAATGGTGATTCGACCGAGTGGCTTGGCTACTTGACCGCGTGAGGACTCTTGGAAATTCCTTGATTGTTGGCATTCAGTCGAATAGAGAGTGACTCGCTTGAGCAAGGGTTACTTGACCGAGTAGGTTTTGTGATTCGAGCGAGTATGAATTTATACTAGACCGAGTAAGGTCGTTAATCGGCCGAGTTGGCGAGCAACTCGACTGAGGGAAGAACCCACTGAGCCGAGTATGATCTGGTTTCTGTGCATGTGTTTATTTTGTCTAAGTAAAGTTAATGGAATGTTTTGATTTGTTTGTATATCTTATTTATATAGAAAAATGGTGAATAAAGCTAGTGTGAATCTTTATAAGGCATTGAGTGCCGAAGAGATTGGATGTTTAATAGAGCAAAATACCGCTTTTACCGAGGCTCTTAGTGGGATAAACCAGATGAGGACAAGGACCATTGATGTGATGAAGATGAGCTCTATTATAGCTCGTCACCGTCCAGTCAAGTATTAAGGAATAGGAGCACCCAAGCTTCGTGACGAGTGAACGAGTGTGATACACGGATTGGTGATCCTTGCCGAACTATGGTACACGAGAAACCACGGAGGGGCACACTTGGATGGAGAAGCGTAGAAATACGCATTTTTGGAGTCGCCACCAATTTTTATGGAAAATTGGAACCGTTTGAAAACCTTATGCCATGTCAAGACACAAAATAATGGCATGAACACTAAGAACTCATTACCCTTAGCATTCTATGTCTAGAATGACTCTCGTGGATGCCAATGAACACAGATGTTCACAGAGATCTGGAGTAAGGGGTGAGGGTAGTATTACGAAGCTCTTTAATCGAACATCTAATCCCGCCCGCCTTGATAGCGGCCTCTACTAATGATTAGGGAAATTGTTCGTATTTGATATGTTATCGATTGTATTCATGCAATGCAACATCCAACGTTTTAATACTACCATGTGAATTAGACTATGTCGGTGAACATGTAATTAGCATTTAATTATATCGAAATTGGCAACATCCGTATTTGATAGCGGCTTGGAGTTTTAAAACGGTTTCTAGAAAACGAAGCGGTTTTAGACCCGGACTCCAAATGAACTTTAATGACTCTCAAAACGACCGTACCGGTGCGTAGTTGACGACCAAGGGGTAGACACAAGTGTTTGAGCTATCACCGGACGATAAACTTACGAATTGTCATAAATCGTTCCGCGTACCAAACATGCAGCCCAATCATCATTGGGAGGTTGGCGGAAGGTTTAGAAACGAGGTATCTACAACGAGGAAAATGGAGAATATCTTCATCGTTACGAATTGTCCCGATGCCTTGAAGGTTACTCAAGCCGCCTTCTATCTTGGAGGCAAGGCCGGTCTTTGGTGACATTCCACCTGTGATCTTATGAGATATTTCTATAAGGAGGCGACGGAAGAAAGCTATATTCCTTGGATGAGTTTCAAGGGTGAGCTCAAAAAAGAATGCATATCGAAGCATATTTGTATTCGTCATCGGGCTGAGTTTGATACATTTCGTATGTTGAACGATGTGACCGTGGATGAATAATACACCAAATTTATGGATTATAATAACCATGTTGATGATATGCATATAACCCAATCGGTGATGGTGGTTAGGTTCGAGAAAGGGTTAAGCCTTGATATTATGAGGAAAATGACTTCGGTAACTTAACGGATAGATGTGAAGGAGGTGTAAACTCGAGCGGGAATGCTGAAAGAATCGTTGTCCCAAAGATCTTGAGCAAGCAGAGGGTGAAAAGAGGAAAGCGAAAAGTGAAGGTGTTGGTTCAAGCTTCAAGAAAAGAGGGTTCTCGCAAGGCCGAACTTTCTCTGGTGGTAATTTTCGTGGGCGATTTCGCTTTGGTGGAGGAGGGACTGGTTCGTACCGGAGTAATCCTATCCCGGTAGGAATCAAATGCTACAGATACGGCGGATTTGGTCATAAGAAGAATGAGTGCACGGGTAGTGCGAATTTAATGAGATCATGTTCATTCAATCAAACTAATTCTTATCGTGGTGGAAGCCAAAGTGGTAGAGGTAATCGTTAAAGTAGATCATGGAACCACCAAGAAAGGCCATTCAATCAAGGGGGCTTTAATCGATCTAATTCTTTCAATTGTCCAAGTCAAAGTGGAGGAAGGAGGCTAGAGATAAGTGCTTCCTCTAGTACGGTTTTAGTTGGACCGAAGCAAAGCGGGAAGTTATTCATGATGAACAAGGAGGAAGCGGCGGAGGATGCTCAAGTTGTGACATGTACTTTCTTTATTAATGATCATTCTTCAGTTGTGTTGTTTAACTCGGGTGCCACACATTCCTTTTTGGCCAAAGAGAATGTTAAGACCATAGGATTAAAGAAGGGTGAACCTATTTGTGATAAAAATTTATTCCGTCGGGTGAGTCATTATCCTGTGCCAAGTTGTATAGGGATGTGTCTTTGATAGTTGGTGGGGTCAATTTCCCTATTAATTTGTTAGAATTGCTTGTGACCTTATGAAAGTTACTATTAGAAGACCAAAGAGAGTAAGGGTATCTTAAAGAGGTATTGTGGTTAGACCGATGGTTAAGCTCATAGCAGCAATGACCCTCACTAGTCTTTTAAGGAAAAGGGCATCCTTTGGTGTTGTGTCATGTTCGTGACACTAGAGTGGAAGAGCTTACGTCGGGTGATAATCTTATTGTTGAGGAGTACGCTGATGTATTTCTGGATGAGATTCTGAGGTTGTCTCCCAAAAGGGATGTCGACTTCGGAATTGAGTTGAATCCGGGGACGAGGCCTATATCCAAGGCACCTTACCGCATGAGGCCGAAGGACTTAGAAGAATTGAAGAAGCAGTTGGTTGAGTTACTAGAGAAGGGTTATGTGAAGCCTAGTGTGTCCCCTTGGGGCGCACCGATGTTATTTATGAAGAAGAAGGATGGTAGCATGCGGTTATGCATAGACTACCGGGAGCTTAATAGGGTGATGGTAAAGTATAGGTATCCTTTGCCGAGGATAGATGATCTTTTGATCAGTTCAATGAAGCAGGTGTCTTCTCAAAGATTGATCTTCGATTGGGTTATCACCAGTTGAGAATTCGAGATGAATATGTTCTCAAGACGGCGTTCCAGACCCGATATGGCCATTATGAGTTCATCGTGATGTCGTTTGGTCTTACCAATCCTTTAGCTATTTTCATGGATCTCATGAATGTGTCTATAGTCCTAACCTCGATAAATTTGTGGTAGGTTTCATTGATGATATCCTTGTATATTTGAAGACTCAAGAGGATTATGCGGAACACCTTCCGATTATGTTGTAAACCTTGAGAGATAAGCGATTTTTGGTAAACTCTCCAAATGTGAATTTTGGCTTGAGAAAGTTGTATTTCTAGGACATGTGGTGTCTTAATAGGGGGTATCCGTTGATCCTAGGAAGGTGGAGGTCATTTTGAAGTGGGTTGCGTCGAAGAATGTATTTGAGATTAGAAGTTCTCGAGTTGGCGGGGTACTACCGAAGATTTGTCAAACACATTTCAAAGATTCTAAGGCTGATGACTGTGCTTATGAGGAAGGAGAATCTTTTCAAGTGAGATGAGGTGTGTGAGTTGACATTCCTTACTCTCAAGGAGTGGTTGACCACGGCCCAGTCCTTGCTCTACCGGATGTGTATCGAAGATTTCGTGGTCTACATTTGATGCTTCAATGTTTGGTCTTGAGTGTGTGCTATAACAAAGAGGGAAAGTGATTGCTTACGGAATTACTTTTTCACATACGGATTTTACTCTTTCACATACACTTTTTCATTAATTTTCCCCATCATACCCTTTTTGTAACCAAAACAAATTAACTATTACATGTATCTACACCCTCTAAAATCGAATCTAATTGCTCTACATATTTGAACAATGGATCATAATTCCCAAAGTAATGAAGTAATTTAGTTGTTTATAAATTATAAATATGTTTTGTTGAAATTATTAGGGTTTTCAATTAGTGAAATTATTAATGTGTTTTGTTGAAATTTTGTTGATGGAAGACGCGGTGGTGATAATCTGCGAGTGAAAATGGATCCTTAATAATCCGAAAAAAACTTTGGCGGTGTACTATCTTAATCTTTAGTTATGGATACAGACAGCAATCCGTGCGTAATAATTATTAATGGGAAAATTAAGAGTGATTATAATTAATTTATAGATTCAACCTAAATTCAATCGTGTGATGAAGCATGGAAGGATATTATGCGTGAGAATCAACTTCTGGCCACTTGGGCAATGTGCTCAATTCAATCAATCCCACCCTCCTGCTTCATCTAATTTTACGGATCATCAATATAATCAAGAAAGATTATTACTCTAAAGGTTTGGTCACACATGGAAGCGGGATAGGTAGATGGAGTGCGGTGAGGCCGGGACAACGGTAGTCGAAAAGAAGGGAAGCTGAGGTCCGCCGGTGCACGGATCAACCAACATAAGATTGGACGGAGTGCATTATCATAGGGGAAGTGAAGAGAATGGAGTCAGGAGATGAAAATAATTAATTGTATGAAGTACGAAAAAATGACAAGGATAAAATTGTAAATGTCGTATGTGAAAGAGTAAAATCCATATGTGAAAGAGCATGTCCCATTGCTTATGCTTCACGTTAACTCAAGGCTTATGAAATGAATTACCCTACCCATGATCTAGAGCTCGGAGCAGTGGTGTTCGCATTGAAGATTTGACTTGATTATTTGTATGGAATAACCTTCAAAGTGTTTCTTAATCGTAAGAGTTTCAAGTATATTTTCGCCCAAGGGAGCTTAATATGCGTCAAAGGAGGTGGATTGTGCTAATTGATGATTATGACAAGGAAATCGTGCATCATGAAGGGATAGCGAGCGTGGTGGCGGATGCTTTGAGTCAGAAGTAGTTACATTCCTTATGTACTGCTTTAGCCTTGATGAAGTTGAGAGAAGAGGCGAAGGAGATGGGAATTTTCATGATTAGAAGAGGAGAAGGGATGGGCGACTTGTTTATTGAACCAGACTTTTATGAAGAAATTCGAGCCAAGAAATTTCTTGATCCAAGGATTGTGGGGTGGAAGGGAGATGTTGAGAAAGGAGAAGTTTTAAAGTTCCAAATTCATGAAGATGGTATTTTAAGATTCGACGGTAGATGTTGTGTGCCTATTGATGATGAAGTGAAAGGGAATATTTTGAAAGAAGCTCATTGTTTGCCGTATTCTATTCACCCGAGGGGTGACAAGCTTTACAAGGACTTGAAGATGAACTTTTTGTGGTCGGGCATGAAGAAGGAAGTGGCGGAGTTCGTTGCAAGGTGTCTTACTTGTCAAAAAGTGAAGATAGAGCATAGAAGACCGCAAGGGAAATTTCAATCTTTAGATAAGCCAGAGTGGAAATAGAAATCAATATCAATGGATTTCGGTTTTGTGTTGTCGAGGACTTCACAGGGGAATAATATGATTTGGGTCATCATCGATCGATTGACTAAATCCGCACACTTTGTGCCGATAAAATATACTTGGAGTAAAGTGGAGGTAGCGAATGCTTATCGTCATCATATCCTCCAGCTTCATGGAGTTCTTAAAGATATCGTTTCCGATTAAAATGCAACGTTTATTTCCAGATTTTGGCAAGAGCTTCAAGATTCTTTGGATACTAAATTGAAGATGAGCACAACTTTTCATCTGGCTACATATGTGCTGACGGAGCGGACCATTCAAACTCTAGAAGATATTCTTCGTTTGTATGCTTTGGAATTTGGAGGATTGTGAGAAGATAGGTTGGATTGGATGGATTTTTCGTACAATACTAGCTTTCATGCTACTATTGGTATGCCTCCTTTCGAAGCTTTGTATGCGAGATATTGGAGGAGTCCGATATGTTGGGATAATATATCCGAGAAAGCTGAGTTGGGACTGGCAATGATCAAGAAGATGGTTGAGCAAGTTAAGGTGATTCGTCTGATAATGAAATATGATAATGAAAGCCGCTCACGACCGGAAAAAGAGTGACGCCGATTTTCCACGCCGAGATATCGAGTTTTAGGTGGGTGATAAATTTTTGTTGAAGGTATCGCCAGCGCATGGGGTGATGCGATTTGGGAAGAGGGGCAAGCTAAGTCCATTTGAGATTTTGGCTCGCGTAGGTGAAGTTGTTTATCGCCTTTATCTTCCTATGGTGCTCGAAACTGTTTATAATGTATTTCATGTGTCTCAGTTACGAAAGTATGTGAGCGACCCGTCTCATGTTCTTGTTGTCGATTCTATCGAGCTGGATAAGGCTCTTACTTACGTGGAAGTGCCCAAGAATATTCTTGATCGCAAGGTTCGGAAGACCGGAAGAGGAGAGACAAAGCTAGTGAAGGTGTTATGGTCCAACCATAATGTTGAAGAAGCGACATAGAAGACCAAAGATTCGATGAGGGAGCGGTATCCTCATATTTTCGGGGTATGTTCGGTTACGGGGATGTAACCATTATTTTAAATGGGGGAGGGGGTGAGATAAGGTTGATAATTTAAATCTTGATTAAGTTTCAATTATGTTCAATCTTTGTTATTTATAGTTGTTATGTCCGCGTTAAGGTTTATTGTTGCGCTGCGATCTCGTTGGTCGAAGTGGTGAAGTGTCAAGGTTGGAAGCGGTGATGTCGTGATGGCGGTGTTAGTTGTTTCTTTATTGGGTGAACTTAGGGGACGCATTTATCTTTAAGGGGGGAAGATTGTAATATCTAAAGTATTACTAGGTCGAGTTAAGGGTGTACTAGGCCGGATTATTGTTGCTCAGTCGAGTTATGTAGCAACTCGGTCGAGTGGTTGGTACTCGGTCAAGTGTGTGGTCACTCAGCCGAGTGTCTCTATTTGAGGAGACCTTGATTGTGTACACTACGTCGATTTCATATGCACTCGGTCGAGAGTGTGTTATTCGGTCGAGTGGGGTTTTACGCTACTGAGTAATAGTCGTAAATCGTAAATCGTTGATTGTTATTCTTCATTTCGTGTTGGTCCTATTCAATATAAAAAGCTTTTCTCTCTGTTGTTTCCACATAAATATTTATTAGCGACATAAACTCTCATCAAAACTGTTATTTCTCTATTTAATCCTTAATTGCTCTCTAGTTACGCCTTAATCTTCTCTTGGATTTGTGGTGGAATTCATTATTCTAAATCTTTCTCATATCTTTTCCAAGCATTGTAAGTAATTTTCATCCTTAATATTGTGATTTCATCTTATCATATTTTACCTATAATTTAGAGTAATTAGCATGTAGTTAGTGATTAGATTGATTATTAAGACGAGATTAATGTTATTAGATCATTATATGTTGTTTAGATTGGATTATTGTGATTATCTTGAAATTAGGTTAATATTGATATAGTAGAATTTGGGGGAAATGATTATAGATGATGGGGTTGTTGTTGTTTGACCTAGAAATTGGAGAAAATGGTTATAGATTGTAGTTTATTGATTATTAGCATAAGATTTGAGTTATTGAGGCCAAGATTGTGAGTATTTGTGGTACACGGGGGGACCACGGAAGGGACGCGCTTGGGAGGACAAGCGTAAAACTACGCATTTGTGGAGTCGTCACCAATATTTATGGGAAATTGGAACCATTCGAATACATTATGCCATGTCAAGACACAAAGTAATCACATGAACACTAAGAACTCGTTACCCTTAGCATTTTATGTCCAGAATGCCTCTCGTGGATGCCAATGAACACGGATGTTCACAGAGATCTACGATAAGTGGTGACGGTACGTATAAGGAAGCTCTTTAATCAAGCACCTAATCCTGCCCGCCTCGATAGCGGCCTCTACTAATGATTAGGAAAATCGTTCGTACTTGATATGTTATCGATTATATGCATGCAATGCAACATCCATCATTTTAATCCTAGCATGTGACTTAGACTATGTCGGTGAACACGTAATTGACACTCAATTATGTCCAAATTAGGAATTAGAATTAATTACATATGAGAGAAACACAAAATCATACAATTACAATGATTAAAATAAGATTACAACTGATTACGGGATCCACGCCCGAAATATATCCGAAACGGAGATTTGAAGAAAAAGAAAAGATGTTGGACCAATTTCATAGTTTTGACAATGACATATGTTTACGTAATAATATGTTTTACTCGATATATCATATGCGTGTAATTGTGTGTTTTAGTCTTATTATAGCTAACAACAATTATGAGAAGAAAGATCAAAGTTAGGCATAACTTTGATAAAGTCTGTGAGACAAAGTTATAACAACTTCAGGAATAACTTTGGAAGTGAACTTGGAAGTTATAGCTAACCAGGCATAACTTTAAGGAAAATCGCTTCAAACAAGATCTACATCAAACTACACAAGACTCGAGATTGAGGGTCTTTGTGATCAAGATGAAGAGATGATCCGTATACTGAAGATCTTTGTGAAGATTAGATAGTTTAGGTCGTCATTCGGTAACTATTTCATTCGAGAGATTTTATGTTCAAAAGTTATAGCTTTAGTCTATGACTTTGGATGATAAAATATTGATGCATGATTTTGGAAATAAAATGTTTTGAAATGTTTTCAAAAGTGAAAGAGTATTTTTATATTTATCAAAAGTTTTATTAGAGAATATATTTATGAGATTCTATTGGTTAGTAATACAACTTATGGGTTTTCATGCTACCTAGGGTTTCTAATATATTCTATCTCAATTTGTTGTTAACCTAATTAGCCCACCTAGTGGTTGAGCCATCTAGGGTTTCGTGAAACCTAGTTTGTGCCACCTAGGGATTCGTGCTCCTAGGGTTTCGTGATCTAGGAATCCGGCCTCCATAGGTTTGTTTCCTTAGTTTACCTAATCTAGGATTCTACTATATCTTTACAACAATATTTTGAGATTTCAAGATAAATATATTTCTATAAGATAAACCAAATAATATTTTGAGATAAAGATATTTCTAAAAGATAAGCAAATATTATTTTATGGTATTAAAGATAAATATCTTAAATATTATACTAGGGTATTAGATCTACTATGATTCTACTACTATAAATACTCATTCACATACAACTTGAAAAACACACGAAATACACTATATTCACACGGCTATTTATTTTACTAGTGTTGATTTTCCAAAATCGTTTTAAAGCAAACCTTTGAGCAAATATTTATTATTTTTAGAGTTTGTTTTTAAAAGAGTCGTGCATCAATTATTATCAATCGCTTGAGTGAAATACGTTATTGGATAATAGTACATCATTATAATCTTACAATTCTTTAACGGGAATCTGTGTGAGTTATATTGTACTTTCTTATTAGCGTAAGATAGTATAGAGTATTTAGCGATACTCACCTTGAGTTATAATCATAGTGTTGATTATACAAGTGGGTTGATAATTTTTGTAATCCGTAGAAAGGTACTAAGAATTATTAATCGAGAATAGTGGACGTAGGTTTCAACGTGTGAAACTGAACCACTTCAAAAATCGTGTGCCTCTCTCATATCTCTTTACTTTTCGTTATTTCGTTATTTGCGCTTACTTTGATTAATTAATTAGTTGATTTTAATTCATAAGATCAAATAAATAATTACATATCATATAAATCGAAAAAGTGGGGCTAGTTTTTAATACTCAATTCCCCCCCCCCCCCCCCTCTTTTGTATTCGATCAATAGACTCTACAATTGGTATCAGAGCCTCGTGCTCTTGATTGCCTTACAGCAAGGAGTCTGATCCATTTATCTTTTTATTTTTATTTATTTTCCGCTGCATTTAATTTTATTTTAATGGATTCCAAACATCTGAATTGTCCCGTATTCGATGGGAAGAACTACAGTCTATGGAAAAATATGATGACCCATTTCATAAAGGGTAACGATTGGGAGTGTTGGCTAATCATTAAGAATGGTCCTAATAAGATCATGCTTGGAACGGCCACTGGCACTTCTATCAAAAAGAAAGAAGATGACTATGTTGAGGCAGATTATAAGAAAGCTGAGAAAAATTCAAAGGCTATTAGTCTGTTGCAAAACGGCATGACCCATACTTAATTTGATCGTTTCTCATCTAGTTCTACTGCCAAGGAAATATGGGATGGTCTTGAGTTAGCTTATGAGGGGACAACTGTTGTCAAAAAGCAACGCATAGCTCTACTTATGCGAAAATACGAATTGTTCTCCATGGACCAAAATAAATCGCTTGACAGCATGTCTACTCGCTTCTCCAGTATCATTAATGAATTGAAAAATCTTGGAAAAACTTTTGACTCCGAGGAAATTGCCAGAAAGATCCTTAGAAGTCTATCTAAACGATGGAGACCTAAGGTGACGGTAATTGAGGAATGTAAAGACCTATCTGGCCTATCTTATCAAGAGCTACTTGGAACCCTAATGGCTCATGAGATTACTCTTGATGAAGATGCGGCAAATGATAGTATTAGCAAGAAAGGTGGCTTTACAGGCCGAATCTAGTGAAAGACAAGATTCGGATCTTGGAGATGAAACAGTGTTGTTTGCTAGACGTTTTAAGAAAAAATTCTTTAGTAAACCACAAGGTAAAACGTTTAACAATAACACTAATAAATCTTACAAAAAGCCAATTGAGTCAAAAGGGTCTCTTTCAAGTCGTGGTTGCTTCAAATGTGGGGATAATGATCACATGATCAAAGATTGCCCCACATTGAAGAAAATCAAAGACAAAAATCAACGAGACAAAACCAAGAAGGAATTCAAGCAAGTGATGATGGCTTATTGCTGGGGATATCTCGACACAGAAGACGACGAGTCAGAGGAAGAGGAAGTCGCCAACTTGTGTCTAAGCAACGTCAGTCTTGACCTAATTTCTGACAGTGACAATGAAAGCGAATTCGAGATGTGTCTTGTTGGCAACTCAGATTCAGAACCAGATTCAGAAGATGACGAAGAGGTTAGTCATCTTGAACTTAAAAAGCAAGTTAAGAATTTATCTAAGAAGTCTTTAATTAAGTATTTTGAAAAAGCCTTAGATCATTGTCATGAGCAGAGTCTAGAATTGAAAGATCTTAAAGAACAAATTCTTGACATTGCTGAGGAAAACCAACTTCTTAAGGCCAAAGCTAAAAAGCTCAAGTCTAAAGTTATGGCAACTTCAGCTATAACTTCAGACAAGACAAATGCTGAGAAAGAAGCTCTTGAGTCTAAAGTTATAGCTAATGAAGCTATAATCTCAGAGTTGAAGCTCAACATTAAGCATCTTCAAGCCAAAGTTGTAGCTAATGAAGCTATAACTTTAGAATTGAAGAAAGTCAATGAGCTTTTACAATCTCAAGCTAAGGCAAAGGAAGTTGTTATTCTTGATCATGAGAAAGTAACCTCTTTTCTTTCTCAGCAATTGAAAGATTTGAAGGCTGAATTCTCCCAAGCCAAAAGTCAACATAATGAGGAGAAACTTATCTTGAACAAACGTTTCAATGATTTTCGTGAAAATTTCAAAAAGAACAATCCCTCCAAAGACTCGAATGTTGATCATTCGTCGTGTGAAAAAGAAATTCAGTCTTTGAAGGAATTGCTCCTACATGCACGAAAAGTTCATGATAAGTGGGAAGGAAGTCAGAAGGTCTTAGACTTCTTTACCGAACAATCTAATAATAACATGAAGATGGGTCTAGGTCATGAATGCTATAGTCGTAGAGACCATGATAAGTGCAAATCCACTCCTTCTGACCGTGATTTCAGAAGAAGGAAGTATGTCAATCTTTCAGAATATCTGATTTGCAATTATTGTGGTCACAATGGTCATGTTAAAGATAATTGTGTCAAATATGTCAACGATAACAAAAATCAAACTGATTTTGTGAAAGAGCATGACGTGTCTAGTGTTAATGAGTCAGAACCTGAATCTCAACGTGATGAGATTAGAAACAATGAGTTCAGGTGGTTTTATGACATGGCTTTCGATTACACATCTGTACCTTCAAAATCTAAACCTAATGTGAATCAGAAGCAGTCGTTTAAACCTACTGTGCGTCGTAACAATAATCAATATAATAAACCTAGCAAACCCTATCCTAAGAAGAAAAGAATTGTCAAACAGGTATGGGTTAGGAAGGATCAAATATATAGAGTCACTAACCATAAAGGACACAACTTAGCGTGGGTACCTAAAAGCTGTATTTGATTCTCTTGCAGGTAATAGTGAAAGAAAATAATCTATGGTATCTCGACAGTGGATGTTCGAGACACATGACTGGAAACAAGAATCTTTTTCTTTCACTAGAACCCTTCAACGGTGGCAAGGTCACCTTTGGAGACAACAAGAAGGGCAACATAATCGATGTAGGTAAGATTGTATATCTTCTTCACATGCTATCAATAACGTCTATCTGGTAGATGGCCTTAAGCATAACTTGCTAAGTATCTCTCAACTATGTGACAAAGGCAACAAAGTCGTTTTTCATTCAAATGTTTGTCGTATCATAGTTGAAGGAACTAGCAATGTTATCTTAGAAGGTCTACGTAAACGGAACGTGTATATGATTGATTTAAACAAAGTCACTACAAGTTCCTTTACGTGCATGAAAGTCACTGTGGATGATTCATGCTTGTGGTACAAGAGGTTTGCACACATCAGTCCAGCGATTTTAAAGAAACTTAAGTCTTGGGATTTAGTTGAGGGTCTACCCTCAATCAAATTCGAACAAGAAAAGATGTGTGACTCATGTGCCCGTTGTAAACAAGTTAGTCTTCGAACACACCAACCACACATCATACTTCATTTCAAACCGCAACGCCGGTATTAATTGAGATACAGAGCGTCCACTTGAGTTGGTACACATGGATCTATGTGGACCTATGAAAGTTAGAATCCGCGGTGGATCAAGGTACGTATTCGTCCTAGTCGACGACTACTCCAGGTATGTATGGCCTATCTTTCTATTTACTAAAGATGAAACTTTCGATGAGTTTGTAGTACTTATGAAGCTCGCCCAAAACAAGTATGATAAAAAGTTAGTTTCCATTCGTACGGATCATGGTTTCGAATTTGACAATCAAGCTTTTATAGAATATTGTAGGGAGAATGGTGTAGGACATAACTTTTCTGCACCACGAACCCCACAACAAAATGGTGACGTGGAACGTATGAATAGAACATTAGAGGACATGGCCCGCACTATGCTTTTGTGTAGTGGCCTTCCTAAGAGCTTTTGGGCAGAAGCCATAAGTACTGCATGCTATGTGCACAATAGAGCTATGATTAGACCTATTCTCAAAAAGACTCCCTATGAAATTTTAAGAGGGAGAAAACCCAATATAGCTCACCTTCGTTGCTTCGGGAGTAAATGTTTTGTCCATAATAATGGAAAAAGTAATTTGAGCAAATTTGATCCACGAAGTGACGAAGCTGTGTTTGTTGGTTATTCTAATCATAGTAAAGCTTTTAAAGTTTTTAACACAAGAACTTTGTGCATAGAAGAAAGTGTTCATGTTGTATTTGATGAAGATAATGTGCCTGAGCAAGTTGAACAGAATGAAGAAGAGGACATGAATGATCCAGACTTTCGCCTCTCCAGAGATGACGTGCCAGAAAATAATGAAGAAGTTATTGAAGGAATCAATGATGACCTTGATAAATCCGCAAATGACCTTGAACAGAGAACTGAGACAATTGTTGATGATACGAATGTCTCTTCTCAAAACAAGGAAAAGGAAACTGAAGTTATAGCTGATGATGCTATAACTTTGAATCAGAACCAAGATGGTGTAACTGAAGTTGTACCAACTTCAGCTATAACCCCAGAGTCCAACTCAGGGGGAACCAATCTTGATTCTGAATCATTTGAGGAAAATGAAAGTTCATCAGATGATGATGAGCCTAGGAACTCTAAGAAATGGAAATATAAGAGTTCTCATCCTATGGATAGTATCTTAGGAAGTTTGACTAAAGGAGTTCAAACTAGGCAAACTTTAAATAACTTTTGTTCATTCTATTCATTTCTATCTACCATAGAGCCTACCAACATCAAGGAAGCTCTTGCAGAATCCGACTGGATTGTGGCTATGCAAGAGGAGCTTCAACAGTTCGAACGCAATAAAGTATGGCACCTTGTGCCACGACCTTCTAATCGAACTGTGATTGGTACTCGATGGGTATTTAGAAATAAATTAGATGACGCAGGAGTTATAGTTCGTAACAAGGCTCGATCGGTCGTTCAAGGTTATAATCAACAAGAATGGATTGATTATGACGAGACATTCGCTCCAGTAGCAAGACTTGAAGCTATTCGCTTGCTCATCGCCTTCGCAGCTCACAAAGGAATGAAATTATTCCAAATGGACGTTAAGACTGCATTTCTTAACGGTTATTTGAAGAAGATGTTTTGTTGCACAACCTCCTGATTTTTTTTGATAGGCTAAGTTTCATCAAAACCATGTTTTTAAACTGATAAAGCTTTATATGGTTTGAAACAAGCGCCTAGGGCTTGGTACGACAGATTATCTAAATTTTTATTGCAACACAATTTTAAAAGAGGATCTGTCGACAAAACCCTATTTCTAAAATCCGAGGGTTCTGATTTACTTGTTGCTCAAATTTATGTAGACGATATTATTTTTGGTTCTACTAACAATAAATTGTGCAAGTATGTTTCAGATCTTATGACCTCAGAATTTGAAATGAGCATGATGGGAGAATTAAAATTCTTCCTAGGATTGCAAATTCAACAAACCAAAGAAGGGATAAAGATTCACCAACAAAAATATGTCAAGGAGCTAATCAGAAAATTTGGTATGGAGAACGCTCATCCAATGGACACGCCTATGGTAACTGACAAAAAGTTGACCTTAGATGAAAATGGTAAGTCTGTAGATGAGACTACATATCGATGTATGATTGGTTCTTTATTATATTTAACTGCAAGTAGACCTGACATTATGTTCAGCGTATGTGTCTGTGCTAGATTTCAATCATGTCCTAAGGAATCACATATGAT
>JAIUZE010045352.1:0-50520 GCA_022085475.1 Heliosperma pusillum | reverse complement strand
TAGAACTCTTGGTTGACGGATTTCAACTAAATCCATCTCCTAGTCCCAAGATAACGCTTATCTCGTTGAGTCCAATCCAATTTTAGCTTGTGATCGTATCACCATACTTACCCGAGGTAAAAAGGGACCCACGAGCGTGGTAGCCCTAATGAACACGGGATTCATAGGTGTTAATAATTGGTAAGGCTAATCTCAATTTTTTAAACATGTGAGAGATCTTGTCAATTTAGTTATTAATTCCCTATAAGTGAACTAAGTCGGTGAATTGTGAATAACGTTGAATTGACAATAACGGTAAATTAAATGCATGTGTGACGATTTTGGCATGAGCGGAAATAAAGCAAGCAACCAAGCAACAATAAAATCCTAGTATGGCCACCTAGCTAATCAAAATTAACTAGATAGTTACAAATTCGGAAACCAACTCCTTGGTTCCTTGCCTCTTCACTTGGAACATCTTCCAAAATGGCACCGTCTTGAGGAAGCCACCGGTCTTCATAAAAATAATTACAAATGTACAAATATACAAATTCCTATTATACATTTATACTATAAAATAAAATTATTAAATTATACAAACCAGCGATACGAGATCGCAATAAAATTACAACCAAACCGTTATTCCCTTACATTACGGGTAATAACGATTAAAAATAACTAGGCCATACTAGGTACAAAATTTGCATAAATTATTAAATAAATGACATTCATTCATTCACCCATAAATTAAATAAATTGCTGCAAAAATTCATGCCAAAATCGTCCTAAATTCATTCATGCTCATTGTAGCTCGATTTTTCCGGGATTTATTGATTTTTAACCATTAAAAATCATTATCAACATTTAAATCTCATTTAAATTCAAACTAATTAACTAAACTGATTTAGAACTCAAAATTAGTCACTACTAATTTTGTTGGTCATTAATTAGATCGATTTGATTTCATTTGCTAAATATTACGGTTTAATCATAACAATTATGAAATAAAACCTAAATAAAATATAAACATCATAAAATTTGAAACCAAAAATTTTGTACATTCTGGAAAAATTCCAGGAACTACAAAAATAAAAAACATTTGCTCAAAAAATTTAAATTAAGTTTATGAACAAATAGCTTTGCATTTAATGGTTTTATCAAATAAAAACATTACATATAGTAAAACAGTGAAACAAATTATGAAATTTCACCAAGAGTATAAAAATCAGAATGTAAAATGTACAAAAAATTTTCAAGACCAGAAATGGACGTTTCGATTTTATGAACATTATAATCTCATATTATTGACTTTTATCGTATAAAAATCAATGAACATGCAATATATAAGTAAAAGTCAAGAACTTTTACTTACAATATTTAAGAAATTCATGTGAGATCATATTAAAATTTCATGGCCAGAATCAACATGCAACTATTTTTAGTTAACTTTTAACTCATAAAATGCATGTTAACTCGGTTTAAACGCCAAAAATCAAAATAAATAGCAAATTAATCCCTAAAATCACGAAATTTGACCACAAAACATTTTGAGGTCAGTAGGTATACATGCACCAAAAATTTTCGTCAGAATCGTATTTTAACTCAAAATCTTTGATTTATTAGTTATCTTATAACTTTAATAAAAATTGTCCAAAATGAACATGCATGCTACAAGCTAGCTCTGATACCAATTGAAAGTCCATAGACCTTAATTAGACTCCTCTAATTAATTACCAAATTACTTTTTAATTTAGTTTATAATGATCTATGTAACATGCATGAAAATATAAAGACATTTATATAAAAGAAGAAATTTCCTCACATTGATATGGAAATTATATGGGCACAACAAGAACTCCTTCTTGTTGTTCTTGAGCTATAAATATGGATGAACACAAGAAATATCCAAACTAGAAGACCTCCTTCAAGTTGCACCAAGATGACACCAAATAATCTACCCTTATTATTAACTAGATAATAAGATAGATGATATACTACTAATATTAGACTATATTACTACACTAGTAATACTTAGGAAATATTAGTATATGAGAGTTTTTAGTGAGAGGAAGAATTTTAGAGAGAAGTAAACAAATTGCACAAAATGAAGTAGTAGTAAAATGAACAACATTTGTTCATTATAAAGGCCATGAGGCCGGACCACCTTGTCCAAAGATGGACTATTATTTTGTTTAATTTGATCACATGCATTAGAGTGGAGTGTTGTAGTATATGTGATGATTATTTCTACTTGTTATGTCACTTTCAATTAGTAACTAAAGAGTATAAACAAGAACAAAAATCATCACCTTTGTAACTACAACATAACCGGCCATTTTGGCCTAGTTGGATCCATTTTGATTTTTGATATTTGTCTCACAAATACTTATTGATCATATGGTTAATTATCTTGTATAATTAAGTGTTAATTTGATCATATAGCAATTATATGACTCAATTAAATAAATAATATGTACTTAACAATTTAAGTAATATTTTACCATTATATCAATATATAATGGGTCCCACAATGCTTAGTTAATTTATTTTACAACTCCTTGTAAATATAATTAACTAATTACCTCTATCTCAAAACCTCAACTAATTTAGTAATTTAACGATTAATTACTAAGTTAAATCTTATTTAATCGTATTAAAATAAGATATAAATTTATAGTCAATTATCGCATAATTGAAAAATAAGCTTAATCGAATTTGAGTTCTTAACTCAATTTCTAACAATTAACTCTCGTACATATCGAATATATGTAATGTACTAATTAAATGTATCGTATACAAATAATTAGTTACTATTTGGATTTCATCCTTTAGGTGTGACCGAAAGGGATCAGTTGATCACCGCCGTCAAACGACAATAACGTCAAACTCTAGTCAGCCAACCGTTATTGATTTACGTTAATCAACTGACTAATCATATATATAGTCAATAAATATCCCAATTATATTCCATAATAAGATTTATTATGTGGCGCACTATTAAGGAGGACACCTACTCCAACAAGGGTTTGACCGGACAATGAACATAGATTAGTCATGTAAACATCTTTAACACGTTTTCCTTCAAGAACGAGTTCTCTAGTTTTCCATCAAGAATTCTACATTCACTTGTATGAAATTCAACAATATTATCATGATCACATAATTGTGAGATGCTTAAGAGATTGTGTTTCAAACCTTTGACAAGCAACACTTTGTTGACACATAGTGACTTTGACTTACCAACTTTTCCAATACCAATGATTTCACCTCTTTTGTTGTTACCAAAAGTCCCCATGCCACCATCGTAGGCTTCTAGCGAGAGGAATTGTTTCATGTCATGTGACGAGAGCATACACTGTCTAAGTACCAATTGTTGCTTTCCCTCACTAATACCTATAAGAGATCAAACATTTAGTTTAGGAACCCAAATAAATTAGGGTCTCGTCTTGAGACTTGCTTGCTATACTAAGTCTTTCTTAATTCAAACTTGTTTAGTCACTTTAGTGCTCTTTTCAAGGTCAAGGACTCTATTTTCACAAACATTAAACACTTGAACCGTCTTGTCACAATAGTTACAAATAATATATTCAGGAAGGCCAGGATATTTTCTTTTTCGAAAATCACTCTTGCTTGGGTCTCGGTTTCGAATGCAACAATGAGTGTCACTGTTGCGCTTGAAACCAAGTCCAACATTCTTCTCAAGCTTTTCGTATTCTTGTGATTGTTTTCAAAAGGACCCATTATTAGACATTTATAACAATGTATAAAGTTAGTTTACTCATTAAACTAATTAGATCTTATGCATGCATAACTAAAATACAAAGGAAGAAGAAGAAGAAGAAATTGTTTCCAAACATAGATTTGGTCGAATAAGGGTACAAGATTAGGACATCTTCCTAATCTTGTTCTTGAGCTTAAATATATGAGGGATTAACTCCTAGTTCTAAGTAAAAGAACTCTCCAATTAGTGGCACCAAGACAACCGTTAATTTCTACAATATTACTAAACTAATGTAATATAGTATTACCCCATAAAATAACTGATAATGTTTATTACTGCACTTAGTAATTTTATTAGTAATGTATGAGAACAAGTAAAACTCTCAAGTTTTCTTAATGTGAGAATATGGTTTGTAGAGAGATAAGTAAATTTTTATAAGATCAAGTACGTAACAAGAGGAAAAACATCTCCTCTTATTTACTCACAAAACCGGTTACACCATCCACAATTGGGTGTTTATTTTGCTTATTTTATTCAAAAGCTAAGAGGTAGAGTGTAGGATTAGTGTAATGATTAAAGCATGATTTGTAGTGTCATCATCATATAGAGAAGAGTGAGCATAAAATAGAACACACCCATCATGACTACACCACTAGCACAAAAAACGGTCCACCATTTCTCAAATGGGTCCATTTTAATTTTTGATATTTGTCCCACAAATACTTGTTAATCATATGCCTAATTATCTCATATAGTTAAGTGTTAATTTGATCATATAAAAATTATATGACACAAATTAATAAATAATATTCACTTAACTTTTAAGTGATATTTTATCATTATATCAACATACAATGGGTCCCACAATGTCCAGTTAATTTATTTTACAACTTATTGTAAATATAATCGACTAATTACCTCTATCTCAAAATATATACAAAACCTCAACTAATTTAGTGAATTAACTTTTAATCACTAAATTAAAACTTATTTAATCGTATTACAATAAGATATATTTCTCACTTATAATATATACTTGTTCAAATTTAAGAGATTAATTAATCTGTATCGTTATACAATTAATTAAATTTCATGATTAGGAAATCGTCGTAATGGTGTGACCTAAAGGGATCAACTGATCACCACCGTCATACGATAGTAACTTCAAACTCTAGTAAGCCAATCATTACCGATTAATGTGGATCAGTAGGGTTCGTCACCAATTCTCTTGTCCTATTACCATCTCCCACTCAACACAAGGTATCTTGCAGGTCGTACTTGCATTCGATCATATCAAGAGTGGTTTCCTCAATCTGGAGAGTAACTGTCTAACCGGAATTATCTACCATAAATACCTTCCGAGCGTGGCCACGCATTTCCAGCTTACTACTCCTCGAGTGGCCTTGAGATTTTAAATAACCTTGACAAGAGGTGGACAATTCCTATCGCAGTATTCCCTTCGAATACCCACAGCTCAACATGACCCAAAAGATGCCCATTTGACCCAGTTACAAAGGTCGTAGAGCATAAATCAAAGTTACTCTGAAACCGTGCCACCTTATGCGAACAATCTTTAGTATAAAGAATTGACTAAAAAAGAATACTATAGTAGCTCTCGCCACGACCAGGTTATATGAATTGCCAGAATTCTATAAGCGGTCACTGCTCGACAGAGTGTCCCGTACAGTCTGCCTATGTAATCGATTAGTCATCTCTTATGACCCTATGACATTTGAACTTGCCATCAATCGCATCACACTCCAGTCACTTGGCGACGTCACCTCATATAAGCGACTAGGGACCAATGCTATGATAATCCAGTTCACTTTAATATGGTTCAAAATTCTCAGTACAACTTATTTGGATATAACAAAGCACAAAATGAGTTATAGAAACTCAAACGATGAATATGATTATCATATATGAACAATCAACACAATGTTATTGCTTCATATCTTATAATCTAACGTATACAAGTTCCATGATACCACATGGCGATCTTGTCCAAATGAAATAAAGGCTTGGGTAGTGAATATACCATGTATTCATTTATTCCAACCTTATGAATTGCTTTTTCCTTTCATTCAACGTTATTCCTAATAACATGATAGCATACAATGATTACGATTAATTATGTCGGTTGAACATGTAATTTAACTATGTCGGTTTGAATCATAGCATGATAACTTAAACTATGTCGGTTGAACATGTAATTTAACAATTAATTATGTCGGAGTAGGATTTAGATTCAATTGCATGTGAGAACAATTAATTAAACCATAGAATGATTACGAAATAAATTACAAAAGAATAAAGATTACAATGGATTTCATGATCTATGTCGGAAATATGTTTAAAAGGTTAATTGAAACAAAGAGAAGAATTAATAAAACTAAAACGAAT
The DNA here is from genome assembly GCA_022085475.1 of Heliosperma pusillum. NCBI lineage: Eukaryota > Viridiplantae > Streptophyta > Magnoliopsida > Caryophyllales > Caryophyllaceae > Heliosperma > Heliosperma pusillum. Next base: position 44,417 of record JAIUZE010045352.1, on the reverse strand, counting down.
CAGATTAGCAGCGATAATACGAATAATAGTCGATTAATTATACAATTAAACTACGTCAAAGGGAAACAGGAAGATGAGAGACAGAAACCAGCCCGGAACAGGCGTAACAGTTCATGCGTCTTCTAGAAGAGGCGCAACAGACCTTGCGTCTATTCATGAGATAGGTTCTGGCTGTGAAGCCAGAATCGCAAACAGTTACTATTTGTTGGTGATTTACGGTTTATTAATGATCTACAAGTCGAATTTAAGTAATTTAGTTGATTGATTATACTAGATATATCAAGGACGAGTTTAGATATTTGATATAAACAAATCTAACCTCTAAGGACACAATTTGATCTAAAAGATGTCAAAAACCCGCTAATATTGAATTGTTTGGGATCTTAGACGAATTATAAAAAAGGTGGTTTAAATAAAACTATTAAAAAAAAAGGTGATGATCATTATTTATATACTTATTTTACGCTTCCCTTAGACACATATAACTCGATTTACCGTCTTTCCTTTCTTATTTCTATGCTGTTTTAGCTAGAATATCGATTCTGCCGTTTCTATTATGTTTTAATGCAGATTGGATGTATTTGGAGCTTTTTGAGTAGATAGGAAGCATGGCGGAGTCGGATCGTGGAGGGTTAGGCACGGGAAGCAAAAACGAAAGAGAAGAAATGAAGAAAATCGAAGAAACGAGCGAAAAGAAGGGATGCTCGACCGAGCATAGTGCCTTGCTCGATCGAGTCGGGCTCAAGGTTGCTCGATCTAGCAACATACCCTTGCTCGATCGAGCAACCTAGTTTTTCGACGGCTTTTTCATATTTTCCTAAACTTTAACCTAATTAATTAGATTTTTGTATTATAAAAGGAAAGCTCGTCTTTCATAATTAGGTATGCTTTTTCATGCTTTTTATGCTTTTTATGCTTTAATATTAGAAACCCTAATTTAGCATGCTTTGCCTCTGGATTTTATTCATCAAGACTATTGTCTTTAGTTTAAGATTGTAATCGGTATTCTTTAATCTTCTTTGTTATTCAGTTAATTACCTTCTTGTTCTTTAATTATTCTTTGTTCATCCTTTCATTGTTGTTAATCATGTTTACTTTATTTAATATTTGTTGTTATTAATATTGTTATGAGTAGCTAAATTGCTTTCTAGGGTTGAAAGGGGATCTAGGATTGTTAGAAGGGATAGATTAATTAATTGAATTGCAATTGCATGGTTATCGTTTGATTATCGTTTTAATTCTAGTTGTTTGATTACTGACCAGGATTAATTAACTAGTCTCGCAAATTAGGATTGACACCGACCGGGTTAAGACTAAGATAGGCTACGATAATTGAATAGAACTCGTTTAATGATAGCGATCGCATGTTAAATTGTAGATCTAAAGGGCATAATTGAATCGACCGATCTTGTGACCTTAGATAACTTTACTGCATGATAGTTGACTACATCCTTACCCCTGAACAATAATCCTAGGGAACCTGAGACCCTAGACTTTTAATCTTATTGTTTTCAACCTTTTATTATTAGTTGTTATTGCTTATTATTAGTTGTTATTACTATTAGTTGTTATTGTTTGCTATTAGTTATTGTTATTGTTTACTATTAGTTTAGAAACCACAATTCAAACCCCAAAATTGTTACTTTAGAGACAAACCTAGTTTAACAGATTAGAATACTACCGCCTCCCTATTGATTCGATACCTTACTTACCGCTGACTATTAGTTAGTAGTGAATTAGGTTTACTTTGATTAATGTGACGCGACTTTAACCATATCAAATTTGGCGCCGTTGCCGGGGAGGCAACAGTTTTCTGTTTGTTTGTACTTAGTTTGTCTTTCTTCGTCTCAGGGAACCTAAGTTCCTTGAGACGGTTCTCATCCTTTTCTTTAGTTTTTGTTTATGCCCAGGTGTTCTAGGTCCGTTCTCGTGCCCTACGATTCCGAACCAGAGAAGACTCTCCGAGCTAGACGAAACTTTTGGAAGGAAATTCAAGAAGCGGACGACTTGAGTACGCTTGAAACAGTTTACGCCGAATTCGTCGTATAAAAACCATCCTTAGAAGAGGATACACATATTTCTGCACCCACTACAACCATGCCTACTCAAGCCAGCCATTCAGAGCCTACCGTTGCATCTATTCCCAAGGGATTCAAACTCCCTACTACGGGTAATAGTACTTTTGAGATTCGTGCATCTTATATCTCTTTGGTAGAGCGAAACATGTTTGGAGGAAGCCCTACCGAGGATCCTGCTAAGCATATGAAGAAATGCACCAACTATTGTTGCTCTATTCCTTTAACGGGTGGGGTAACGCAAGATCAGATCAAGTTGGTGTTGTTTCCCTTTTCACTACGAGATGGGGCGGAAGATTGGATGAGTGAGCTAGATATGGATGCACTTGGCATCACCGATTGGAATTCTTTGGCTCTTGCATTCTATAAAAGATATTTTTCGCCACAGAAAACCAATGCCATTCGAAGCCAAATCACAAGTTTCAAACAAAGTCCCACTGAGAACTTCAATGAGGCCTGGGTTTGCTTCAAAAAGCTTGTCAAGTCTGTTCCACATCATGGTTTTGATACTTGGTTCTTATGCAATCAGTTTTACAATGGGTTATATGATGATTAGAGGACATTACTAGATTCTGCTGCTAATGGGCGATTCCAAAATAACACTACTGATGCTAATGCTTGGAAGTTGATTGATGAGATGGCTACTCACACTGATGAGTATGGAAATCCCAGGGGTAATGTGAGGAGAGAAGGTTTGGATAATGCCATTGTAGCTCAGTTGGAGGCATTAACTGCTAAAATTGCTGAATTAAAAACTTCAAAATCCTTGGAAAACAAACAAACGGTTCATGCCATGGTTCAACAAGAGCCAACCTGTGAAAGATGTGGTACTATGGGGCATAATCCAGTCGAGTGTATGAGTACGGTTGATCAAGTACTTGCTTTTCAATCCTTTAAGCAAGGTACACCGTACTCTAACTTTTATAATGAAAGGACGAGAGAGCATCCCAGTTTCTCCTACCGTAGTCAGAATTTCTTAATCCCACCCCACCGCCACCTCATCAACAAGGTTCCTCTTATGTGATTCCTCAAAATCGCAATTCCCAAGGTAACTATAACCGTTCATATCAAGGAGGGCAAAACTTTCAACAAACTCCACCTCCACCACCTCCAAATAATGATCTGGCGGAATTGAAAGCCATGTTGCAGGAAAGTCTCATGATTCAACAAAAGCAAGATGCCCAGATCTCTCAATTGATAGCTCATAACAAGATGGTTGATACTCAAATTACCCAATTGGCAATTCAAAATCCATACAAACAACCGGGTATTCTTCCTCCTCAAGGACACCCTCCACATGAACAAGTCAATGCTATCAGCTTGAGGAGTGGGACACATTACAAAGGCCCTGAAATGATAAGGGATGAAACCAATGAAAGTATGGGAGTTGCTGGTCAAAGTTCGAGAAACTGCGAAAAAGAGGCTGAAAAAAGGGTTGCTCGATCGAGCAACACCCCTCTGATCGATCGAGCAACCTCTGAAAATTCTACTCGAAAATTTCCTGAAAGTTCATGTTCTGAAAAACTCGATCAAGCAACCCCTCTGCTCGATCGAGAAACCCCTGATCAGGATGATAAGTCTTCCAATTCATCTTCAAAAGCCAAGGAAGCCGAGCCAATTACTATTGCACTTCCCTTTCCACCCCGCCAACATAAATCCAAGCTTGATAAACAGTTTGGAAGGTTTATGGAGGTGGTCAAGAATTTGCAAGTAAGTGTACCATTTACCGAGTTGATCACTCAAGTGCCGGCTTATGCAAAGTTTATGAAGGATATATTGAAAATGAAGAGGTCATTTAATGAAGTGGAGACGGTTGCATTTACTGAGGAATGCAGTGTTGTGTTGTAATCCAGATCACCACCTAAGCTAAAGGACCCAGGGAGTTTTTCTATTCGTTATAATATAGGTTGCTTAGCCATTGATAAAGCCCTTTGTGATCTAGGGGTTAGTGTTAGTGTAATGCCATTTTTTATATTCAAAAAGCTTAATATAGGTCAACTTACTGTTACAACCATGACCCTACAAATGGCCGACCGTTCTATTAAACACCCTTTAGGGATTTTAGAAGACGTACCGGTTAGAGTAGGGAAATTTTTCATACCAGTTGACTTCGTTGTCTTAGATATGGCTGAGGACACCCAAATTCCTATCATCTTGGGACGACCATTCCTCCATACTGCGGGGATGGTTATAGATGTTAAGAATGGGAGACTTACACTAACAATGGGGGATGACACTATTACTTTCAACTTAGAGCATGCAATGTTGATGGTTGTCTCTCTTTATGCTTAAATAGGGATCCTCTGGAGATCGCCTTAATTTTCAGCATTGCTGAAGCTGGAAGCTCACGGAGTAAGGAAGCGATTGAGATGGACGAACTGCTAATTGGAGAGGAATGCCAGTTACAAAGGTTGTATAGCTTAGGTAACCCCCATACGGTTACCGAGATCTTATTCTATACAGCTGGTACTATCTATCCTTGTACTTTCTTCTATTGTATTTTCTTTTAGTTATCTCCCATTCCCCTTTGTTAGTTCTATCCTTTAGGTTGCTGCTGTTGGTTGATATGTGATTGCTGTGCTGTTAGCGTCACACTGAGGACACTATGAAATTTAGGTTTGGGGGAGAGTCTTTCTTTATGTTGTGTGTTTATTTCCGTTGTGTGAAAGAAAAAAAATCCATAAAAATTGAAAAATTTACAAAATCCAAAAACATGTTTTTTATTTTATTAGGTCGAGTCTTGGTGAAGTTGAATGACAATGATGATAATTTGCATTGTTTCTGCATTTGAATCCCAAATAAGTTGTCCATGTACATTGTTTTGACTTACTATTTTTGAAAACAAAAGCTCATAGAACAAGTCTTGACCGTTTTTGACATTCCATATGTTAATTAGATTTGGCCAATTTTTGTTGGTAAACCACTTAAAATTCTGAGGTCTATAGAGCTTCCTAGGCCAGGAACATCAATAAACTAGTCTCATTGTATTTAGGCTTGAGTGTGGTACTCCTTGTGGTATATGTAACATCAAATTGCATAAGTGTGACATTCGTTTCTTGATACTATACGCGTTCGTCTGATAAGTGCATGCCGAAAGGTGGTTCTTTTTGTTCAAATAAGCCTCACATAGCCAAAAAGACTTGATTTTATACCCTTATTATTGAGTTCTTTATATTTAGCCCTTTTGAACATTTGTAGCCTGTTTTATAACCTATCTAATAGCTACATTCCTAGAATTTGCTTACCCTATCAGGACAGTCGCAGTTGCATGTTTTTCTTATCTACTTGTCTACTATAGTTGGGTCGGGATTTCTGAAAAAAAAAATATCAAATGGGTGTAGCAAGTATGTTGGCAATTGTGTCATTTTTTCCCGTTGTTGAGAAATGTTATGAAGCAAAAGATTTGAAAAGAAAAGAAGCAAAAGAAAAAAATGAAAAAAGAAAATAAAGAAAAGAAGAAAAAGAAAAAAATATGTTGCTTCATTGAATTGTTCAAGGGATAATGAAAGGAAATATACTAGAGTCTAATGCATTTTTCAGAGAGCAATATCGATATCTCTCTTGTGTTGTCAAAGTTTAAGATGATTTCTCTAGTCAGTGTTGATTTGTGCTAGTCTTGTAGATTTGTTTTGATAAGTGTCGATGCGACTACCGATCTTAGCCCCACATTCCCATACGTGCCTTGGAACAATCCACTTCTATACCTTCACCCATTAGCCTCCCTTTTTGTCCTGATTCATGTACTTTATAGAGAATGCGTATTATTTGGGGAAATTACTATCACATTAGAATGCATGCATGTTTCATTAGTTGAGTGAGTGTTTCTATTTCTTTCTATCTTTATAAAACTCACCCTTACATAAACTTATGAGTGCATGAGTGAATCCGCGAGAATCCGACAAATTGAGCCTTGCAAGATTGAAAGGTATTTGGTTTTTGTCTGTACTACGGTATCATGTAAAATCTTGGAATATGAGCTGCGTTTTCTACTTTCCCGTGCCTTTGAATTTTTTTTATTGGTACAACTTGGTCATTACTTTGTTATAGATATGGATAGCTTGGGATTTGTATGTGCATTTACATTAGCTTTGAGTTTTTCATTCACCATTTGTATGTTTGTCCTTGTATAGTGTTGAGTGCTTTGCTTAGGGACAAGCAAAGGATTGGTTTGGGGAGTTTTATGATCATTATTTATATACATATTTTACACTTCCCTTAGACACATATAACTCGATTTACCGTCTTTCCTTTCTTATTTCTATGCTGTTTTAGCTAGAATATCGATTCTGCTGCTTCTATTATGTTTTAATGCAGATTGGATGCATTTGGAGCTTTTTGAGTAGATATGAAGCATGGCGGAATCGGATCGTGGAAGGTTAGGCACGGGAATCAAAAACGAAAGAGAAGAAATGAAGAAAATCGAAGAAACGAGCGAAAAGAAGGGATGCTCGACCGAGCATAGTGCCTTGCTCGATCGAGTCGGGCTGAAGGTTGCTCGATTTAGCAACATACCCTTGCTCGATCGAGCAACCTAGTTTTTCGACGGCTTTTTCATATTTTCCTAAACTTTAACCTAATTAATTAGATTTTTGTATTATAAAAGGAAAGCTCGTCTTTCATAATTAGGTATGCTTTTTCATGCTTTTTATGCTTGAATGCTTTAATATTAGAAACCCTAATTTAGCTTGCTTTGCCTCTGGATTTTATTCATCAAGACTTTTATCTTTAGTTCAAGCTTGTAATCAGTATTCTTTAATCTTCTTTGTTATTCAATTAATTACCTTCTTGTTCTTTAATTATTATTTGTTCATCCTTTCATTGTTGTTAATCATGTTTACTTTATTTAATATTGTTGTTATTAATATTGTTATGAGTAGCTAAATTGATTTATAGGGTTGAAAGGGGATCTAGGATTGTTAGAAGGGATAGATTAATTAATTGAATTGTGACAACACCAAATTGTGTCGTGTTTAGTAGTATTAATTAGGTCTGTTTAGTATACTTTTTACGGGTCGCTAGCATCGTTTTATGCTAACCTTAGTCCTTTTAATTATGTTGTTATTTAGTATTTTTTTAGTCAACTTTTAGAGTCAAACCCGGAAGTTAACAAAAGTCAAAGTCAAACCCGAGACCCGAGACCCAAACCCGACAATTGGAGTGGGCTACAAGCAAATCATCAATGCAAGAAGAGCAAGTCCAAAGGGTCAAGGGAAGTCAAGGCGAGACTAGCATTCAAAGGGGTCAACGAAAGTCAAGGCGAGCGTAGAAGAGTAAAAACTGGCAGCATGAAACGCTGCCAGCGCGCCTGGACGCTGCCAGCGTCCCACGACGCTGCCAGCGTTTGTGGGCGCTGCCAGCGTCCTGGTCTTAGACAGGTGTTCCTTCATTCTCCGTCTTGTCATTTTGAGGCCCATTTCTCAAGGCTCTAGGTTTCCGGAGCCAAGGGTATAAAAGAGCCAAATTGTAGAGAGAGAAGCACACAACATTCATTTCAATATTCCACATTAGAACTCTCTCATTTTGGTTTTCATTTTGGCTTGGAATTTGGTTGAACTTCATTATTTTGGGTTGTAATCTTTGAATTATGGGTAGCAAATCTTCCATTTCTTAGTGTAATTGGAACAAGTTCTTTCCTTTTAGCATTGTAAGGCTTTTTGAACCTCTTCTTCTCTATTTAATACCATTTTCTCATGTTTAAATTCCATTGTTGAATGAATTATTGTTGAGACTAACCATCTTAGCAAGTGTTTGTTTAATTAGTGCTTTGTCTAGATGAATTTGGTTAATTTGTCTTGATATTGTTGAAGCAACCTTGAAAGATTGTAACTTTGGTTTAAAAGTTGGAATATTTTGAGTGGAATTTGGTTTATTGTGTGATTAGAACATGGTTTAATGTTTTATTACATGATCCTAGCTTGTTTCTTTGGTTTTGTGCTTAAAGCTTGCATCTTTGATTTGGGCTCATGGTTTAATGGGTATAAATTGGGTTGTAAAGGGTCATCCATGGTTGGTTTAATCCATGTTGACTAATTTCTTAGAAACTTGTATTAGATAATTAGAGAAGAGAGGAAAGGAAGAGTCTTTACTTTATTAATTGTTGGGAACTTGGGAAAATTACACTAAGTTGTTTCTCCATATTTGAATATTTGAATCTTTAGTTTTTGTTGGTTATTTTAGATTTGTTAATGAATTTCTCCAATCAAACTTTCTCCCTATATGTTATCCTACATGTTTTCTCATTGTGAATATCATAGTTTGTAATTAATTTAAGCTTTTGTCTTAATTAGTGTCTTAATTTGTGATTTGAGTAATTAGTTTGTTAGTTGGTCTTTAGCATGAGTCTAGATTAGTTCGTTTAGTTAATACCGCCTTCTCTTGGGTTCGACCCTATTCTTACCATTTTACTACCTTTATTTAAGATAGTTTGTGTTTGTTTAGGAGTTATAAATTGTTATTTGATCGTAGCTAATTAGCGGAATTAGCGACACCGTTTTTAAGCTCATCAAATTTGGCGCCGTTGCTGGGGAAGGCAATATAGCTAAATATCAAATTGAAACTCTTGTTAGTGTCATAATTTGTTTAGATTGTTTTTCACATATTTTCTTTAGTAGTGTTTATAGGTTACTTTGTGTTGAAGTTACTAATTTGTGTTGTTGAGTTGTTTTAGAGTTTATGCCTAGGTCACAAGAGGGAATTAGTGACCAAGATATTGATCCATCTTCAAGTAGCATATAATATTGGTTATTTTCAAATCCCCTTTATAGGAGGCCTTTTTGGAGGGAACCTAGTGAAGAGGAATTGGAAAATAATATTTTTCAAGAACAACCGGAGGAAGTGTTTGAGTCACCACCTAGGATACCATCTCCATTAAACGTCCTTTACCCACCCAATGTGGAGGATAATAGGACAATCAGTGAGATTCGGGCAAGGAATTATGAGGAGCAACCCCTTTGTATTGCATATCCTCCCATGGGGGATGTAAACTTTGAGCTCAAAGGTTTCTTCGTCCACAACTTACCTAGATTCCATGGCATGGTGGGGAATGACCCTAATAGACATTTGGCCGAATTTCATAAGATTTGCCAAGGTGCTATTCCCTAAAGAGTGACCGAGGATCAATTCAAGTTGAGGGCATTTCCTTTTTCTCTTCAAGATGCTGCGAAAGAATGGCTCTTTTGTCTCCCGGCTCACTCCGTTACCACGTGGGTGGGCTTGAAGAAAACGTTTCTTGAAAAGTATTATCTGAATTCAAGGCACAATCACTCCAAGAAACTTATCACTACCATTGAACAAGAAATGGGAGAGACCCTTTATGATTATTGGGAGCGTTTCAAGAGTCTTGTGGCAAGATGTCCATACCATGGCATGTCGGGAGATGATTTGTTGACGGCTTTCAATGAGGGGTTGTGCCAAAATGACCAAAGAATGATTATTGCCGCCAGCGGAGGTGGAATTGATACACTTAATGTGGCCGAGGCCAACAATATTATCGAAAAATTGGCAATGAACACAAGAAGCTATGGAAGGAAGAGTGAAAGGGGAGGAAGCTCTAGGAATGTATCCTCCATGGAGGATCCTTATGCTTCTCAAAACCACAAGATCATGCAAGAAATGGGTGAACTTAAAAGTATGATGTCAAACTTGGTTGTTAACAAAGGTAACTCATTCTCTCAACACCCCAAACCAATTGAATGCTCATATTGTGGGGGTGACCATGCCACCAACACATGCTACATCATGATTGAACAAGGAGCAACTATGGAAAGTGTTAATGCTATGGGGTATGGGACTTATAATTCAAGGAACCCAAGTGGTGGGGGAATGTACAACCAAGCGGGGAACCGTGACCTTTTGGGATGGGGAGGGGATAAGTCTAAAAGCTTTGAAAACGGTCAATTCAATCACTTGAGAGCCCAAAATCCCACCCAAAACCGGAACTCCAATTTCCAACAAAACCCACAAAGAATTTACAACAATCAAAGGCCCAACAATTCAAATTTCCCAAGCAACTCTCAATCTCAAAACAATTCTCAAAGACAATCGAACCAAGGCCCCATTCAAGGAAATTCTTCTTCTCAAGGGAACTTGAGTGATATTTTGCAAACACTCCTTGCCAATCAAGAGAAAGATAGGGAGGAAGCAAGGAGAGTGCAAGAGGAGGCAAGGAGAGATAGAGAAAAGGCAAGGAAGGATAGGGAGGCAAACAACCTTAGGGTAAGCAACTTGGAAACCCAACTATCCCAAATGGCCTCCAATATGTCAAAATCTCAAGCCTCAAGTTCCACAAGATTCCCATCTCAAACCATCCCACCACCTAGGGAGAATGCTAGTGCCATGACCTTAAGGGGAGGCAAGGAGTTGGAGGTACACCCCCTTGGAAAAGGCAAGGAAAAGTTGAAGAACCTTGAGATGAAGACCTTGGAAATTGAAGACCAAGGAGAGTTAGTAGTTGGTCATGAAGAGCTATCAAAGAATGGGAAAGGGACATCCACAAGCAAGGACCTCAAGGGAGACACTTCAAAGATGGGTAAAGACATTATTGATGATGATGCGGTAGAGGAATACATACCGGAAGTCCCATTTCCTAGTGCTTTGATAAGCACAAGGAAGTATGACAAGGAGAACGACTTGTATGAAACTTTCCGGAAGTGTGAGGTAAACATTCCTCTTCTCAATTTGTTAAATAGTGTCCCTAGGTATGCAAAGTTCTGGAAAGAACTTTGTACACCTAAGAGAAATCCCAAGAAAGGAACCCATAGGGTTAGGGTGTGTGAGCATGTTTCGGCAATTTTCAAACAAAAATTACCAAAGAAATGTGGAGACCCGGGTATGTTCACCATCCCTTGCACCATTGGAGGGCAACGTTTCAAACGTGCCATGTTAGACCTTGGAGCCTCTATTAACGTCATGCCCCTATCCATCTATGAGACCCTAGGCTTAGGACCTTTGTCTAAGACCGGGGTGGTTATTCAATTAGCCGATAGGTCTACTGTCTATCCCAAAGGCTTGATAGAGGATGTGCTAGTAGAGGTAGATAACCTTGTCTTCCCGACGGATTTCTATGTTTTAGATATGGAGTCTAGTTCAAGTGCCACTCCCCTTCTCCTTGGTAGGCCATTCATGAAAACCTCTAAGACCAAGATTGATGTTTCAAACGAATGTTTGACAATGGAGTTCGAGGGAAAGAGATTGACCTATAATATCTATGACTCTATGAGACACCCTAGTGATGTTCAATCTTGTTTCTTCTTAGATATTTTTGAGCCGTTGGTGCATAAAATGTACAAATTTTGTGATAGGGACCCACTTGAGGTGGCCCTAACTAACAATGTGGAAGAGGAGGGTTTGCGTTTGTTGTTGTCGGTTGAAGTGCAGGAACAGCTCAAGGACTTGGAGAGAGAAGAGCCACTAGACACTTATGAAGAACTCAACATCATCGAGATGCTGAAAACAGAGCACTTCAGTGGAAAACGCTGGCAGCGCCACACAACGCTGGCAGCGTCCGTCAGCGCCGGCAGCGTCTTGGTCTGGAAAACTTATCCGAGCTCTTTGCTTTGAGCATACCCCTCCACAAGCGCCTCCCTTCAATTGTGAAGCCCCTAAAGGTCGAGTTGAAGATCCTTCCAAGTCATCGAAAGTATAGCTTCTTAAGAGACAGCCACACCCTACCTCTTATCATCTCAAGCACACTCAACGAGGACCAAGAGGGCAAATTAGTAGCATTGCTTCACAAACATAGAGATACATTTGGGTGGAGCATAGCGGACCTCAAGGGAATAAGCCCGGTGACTTGCATGCACAAGATAAGACTTGAAGTGAATGCCAAACCGGTCCGACAACCCCAAAGGAGGCTCAATCCACCAAAGACGGAGGTAGTGCAAGAGGAGGTGATTAAACTTTTACAAATGGGCATCATCTTCCCTATTTCCGACTCCCGTTGGATTAGCCCAACTCAAGTCGTGCCCAAAAAGGGAGGAGTGACGGTAATCAAGAACGCACAAGGAGACTTGGTCTCCACCCGACCACAAACCAGTTGGAGGGTGTGTATTGACTACCGACGCTTGAATGCGGTTACTTTGAAAGACCATTTCCAGCTACCATTTATTGATCAAATGTTAGAAAGACTAGCGGGGAAAGCTTTCTATTGTTTCCTTGACGGGTACTCGGGATATTTTCAAATCCCAATCGCACACGAGGACCATGTCAAGACCACATTCACCTGTTTGTTCGGTACATTTTCTTATCGCCGAATGCCATTTGGTCTATGTAATGCACCGGGAACCTTCCAACGGTGCATGTTGAGTATATTCTCCGACTATGTAGAAAAGATCATAGAAGTATTGATGGACAATTTCACCGTCCATGGGGACTCCTATGATGCATGTCTAAAACACCTTGTCCTTGTCTTAGAGCGATGCCAAGAGTCCCATATCATCTTAAACTCCGAAAAATGTCATTTCATGGTGACTAGTGGCATCGTTCTAGGATATGTAGTGTCGGAAAGGGGGGTTGAGGTGGATAAGGCTAAGGTTGACATTATCAAAACCTTACCTTATCCATCTAACACCCGAGACATTAGGTATTTTCTCGGACATGCCGGTTTCTACCGGAGATTTATGAAAGACTTTTCAAAGATTGCTAACCCCCTATGTAAGCTTTTGCACAGAGAAGCGGAGTTTGTCTTTGATGATGCCTCTTGTAGGAAAGCTTTTGATGATTTGAAGGAGAGAATGGTCGCCGCACCAATTATTCAAGCACCGCAATGGGACCTTCCATTTTTGAAATCATGACCGATGCAAGTGACTACGCATTGGGAGTGGTTTTGGGTCAAAAGAGTGACAAGGGACCCCATGTGATTCAATATGCATCTACACTCTTGAATGACGCTCAAAAGAACTTCTCTACAACGGAGAAGGAGTTCCTTGGTGTGATATATGCCCTAGAAAAATTTTGATCCTATATTTTGGGCACAAAGGTGATCATCTACACCGATCATGCCGCCATTAGATATCTTGTGGCAAAGAAGGATGCAAAACCAAGGTTGTTGAGGTGGATCCTTTTCCTAAGTGAATTCGATGGAGAGATAAAAGACAAGAAAGGAGTGAAGAATGTGGTGGCGGATCATCTAAGCCGGCTAAACCTTGAAGGAATACCATCATGCCCTCTTGATGAGGTTGAAGGAGGTCTCCCTCATGAGTCCTTATATGCTATCCAAGTGGAGGAGCCATGGTTTGCTACCATGGTCAACTATTTGGTAACAAAGCGGCTTCCAAGCCATTTTTCTTCCCATCAAAGGAGCAAAGTAAAGTATGATGCAATGTACTATATATGGGATGACCCATACTTGTGGAAATTTTGCCAAGATCAAATTTTAAGAAGATGCGTGCCCGAGAGTGAGATTCCATCCATCCTACATCATTGTCATGACTATGCATGTGGAGGACACTTTGGGCCACAAAGAGCCGTAAGGAAAGTGCTTGAATGCGGTTTCTTTTGGCCAAGCCTCTTCAAGGATGCTCATAAATTTGTGAATACTTGTGACCGATGCCAAAGGGTGGGGAACTTGACAAGAAGGAACGAGATGCCACAACAAACCCTCCTCTATTGTGAAGTCTTTAATGTATGGGGAATCGACTTTATGGGCCCCTTTCCTAACTCCTATGGACACTTATACATCCTTTTGGCAGTAGATTATGTGTCAAAATGGGTGGAAGCAATTCCCACACGCACCGATGATGCAAGGGTGGTAGCAACCTTCATCCAAGAGAACATATTCTCCCGTTTTGGTTTCCCAAGGGCTATAATTAGTGATAGAGGTACCCACTTCTGTAATAAGATGATTGGAAGCCTTCTCAAAAGGTATGGGGTGAATCATAAGATTTCTACGGCCTATCACCCACAAACAAATGGCCAAGCCGAGCTCTCCAACCGTGAGATTAAAGGGATCCTTAAAAAGACGGTGAATCCGGATAGGAAGGATTGGAGCAAGAGGCTATTTGATGCTTTGTGGGCATATAGAACCGCATTTAAGATCCCCATAGGCATGTCCCCGTTCCGTCTCATATATGGCAAGGCTTTCCACCTCCCCGTGGAGGTTGAGCACAAAGCCTATTGGGCTATCAAATCCTTCAACCAAAACCATGATGAGAGCGGTATGCACCAGAAGCTACAATTGAAAGACCTTGAAGAAATTCGCCATGATGCGTATGAGAACTCCTCAATCTACAAGGAGAAAACAAGGAAATGGCACGACGGGATGATAAACTGTCGGGTTTTCAAAGAAGGCGATCAAGTTCTTGTGTTCCAAAATCGTTTTAAATTTTCCCGGGTAAGTTGAGGTCAAGATGGTTTGGACCTTACACCGTCAAGAAGGTGTTTACTCATGGAGCAATTGAGGTGGAAGGGCCCGGGGACGGAAAGCTACTCAAGGTGAATGGCCACCGCCTCAAGCATTATTTTAAAGGATGTGCCCGAGAGGGGGAAGAAGAGGTCTTACTTGAAGACCCCGAGTATGAAAATTGAAAAGCTTGGAGCCACTAAGTCGAGCCATCGACTCTAAATAAACGGCAAACCGTGTACATACTCTATCCTTGTGAATATTTCATTTAAGTTTCATTGAAAGTTTTTGGCATTTGAGTTGTTTTTAAGTAGTTAGAATTTGCATCAATCAAATTTTTCGAAGTTACTAATGATTTTGTGAAGATTTTGCAAGTTTTCGGCCGCATCGGGATGCGTGCCACGGGTAAAAAAGTGCGAGACTAGGTGAAATTTTGATATTGAAGGTTATTAAGGATCATTGGAGTGAAAATCGAAGTCTAGTGGTGTTTGGAAGACTTAGCCAAAATTTGGCTAAGTGGAAAACTTGAAGGAAATCTGGCAGTGAAGAACGCTGCCAGCGTCCCACGACGCTGCCAGCGTCCCACGACGCTGCCAGCGTCATAGGACGCTGCCAGCGTCACTGGGCGCTGCCAGCGTCGAAAGCAGATTTCAGCCTTTTTTTTCCTCAATTGCACGAGTTCTTCAACACTTCTATCTTCAATTCTCACGAACAAAAACCCCCAAAACAACCCTAATCCTTCAAAACTTCACCTTTTTCCCCCAAATCTTCACAAACCTTCATCCAAATCAATCCAATTCTTCATTCTAACCTTCATTCTACATTCAAACACCTCAAAATCAACCTAAATCACTCAAAATCTCAAAAACATTGCCTTTAGAAAACCTAGAAAACTCTTTCTCAAATTCGAATTTAAGGAGCTTTAGTGGGTTTTTAAAGGGTTTTGAAGGATTCCTTGCTTATTCTAATCATCAAGGAGCTAAATTTTTGTAGAATCGGGAAGGTATAACATCATACTTAACTTTTTCCATTATTCTTTGATTTTTGCTCGAAAATTAGGCTTGAATTAGTCTTATTTTGAGTTTTTCTTTTGCTCTTGTTGATTGTTTAGCTAGGATTGGTAAAATTTTTCTGAGTAAGGCATAAAAATTCAACAAACACTAAGCTTTTGAGGTGTTGAGATTGTTGCACACCAAGTGTTTGTTGAATTGCTTGTTTGAGTGAAAAACTACTTTGAGTGTTTGCTTGTTGCTGTGTTGTATTGTATTGTTGAAATTTTTGCTTAAAATGGCTCATAAAATCTCCAAGTTGTTTGGGAAGGGAAAGAATAAGAGGGCCGCGGTGAGTGAGCCCGACACCGATGTTGAAGCGGTGTTCATGGGTTATGAGAGGTTGAGTGCTCAACATAAAAAAATCTGGGAAAAACTTACCGCACCCCGACAACAACCCCTCATAACCACAAAATTATTTTCCCCAAGCACCCTCCATGCCTTGGGAATGTTCGACTTAACAAGGGATATGCTAGCTAAAGTAGGGCTAGAAGCTTATCTCGAACCGGACTCTTGAGATCACACCTATAAGAGTTTCGCGTACGAGTTTCTAGCTACCTTGTCCGAGTTGGACGTACCTGAGGGAAATGAAAGAGCCTACTGCTTCCGCCTCAACCAAAATTGGCACAACGCCCCAATCTCCAAAATTCGCCAAATCCTAAAAATCACAAAAAACCCCGAAGAGATTAAATGCCCAAGGGGGAAATGCACATCATGTGGAGCAATATTACGGGTTGTAACACTGCATCTAAATATGCCAAACTCTCCACAATCACCCACCCCGTGGTTCGACTCATTACCCGGTTCCTTACCACCATTTTTAACTCCGCGGGAGAGCCCGCTAAGGTACCGGAGAAAATACGGTTGTGTTTGTGGACCATGCTCCCGAGAGGGGTGGGGGTACCGGATTGGGCGGACTTGTTCATGAGCGCTTGCATTAAGCACCACCAAAAATCTACTAATGCAAGTATCCACCTTGGGGGGGTGATTACCTTTTTGGTGCAACATTATGAAGGGGGGATTCATGAGGAGCAAGAGGTAAACTCTTGTAAGGGTTTGACAAGGTACAACCACTTTGGGCTAGAGGAGGTGCACATGTTCAAAATTAGCAAAGTAGAACCTTTGAGATGATTTTGGTTGGGGAGTGATGGCCTTAGCTATATGAAAATGCCTCGACCTTCAAACAACCCTTTACCTAGGGGGCCAAAACCGGAGGATTTCTTTTGCCCTAGGGAAGAGAGTTTGGGAAAGAGTAGTAGTGAGGCGGAGGTAGAGGAAGTGCCCTTGCGGCAAAGAAGGAGGCTAAGGAGAGAGCAAGGTGAGGGAAGTGAGCAAGTCAACGAGGAGAGGGAGATCCTCGCAATTGAGCAAGGACCTTTCCAATACCCACCTTTTCAACAAAAACAACAACAACCACCACCACCATACCATTCCCAATCATCTTACCATAGCCACCAAGACACCGACACCCCAATGTATGACGCGGAGATTCGTTCTAGCAGCCCAATGGAGCCATGGCAACAACAAATGGCATCATACTTTGCTAGCACCAACGATGTCCTCAGGCACATAAGTGGACGGGTGGACGACTCTTACAATTAGCAACAAACCCAAGGAGGTAGGCTAGAGTCCTTAGATGATTGGAATAATGTAGTGAAGGCAAGGGAGAGGTTGAGAGAAGAGGCCGAGAGGGCCCAGCAAGAAGAGTGGAGGAGGATGGTGGAGCAGCAAGAGGAAGACCGCCTTTGGAGGGAGCAACAAAAGCAAAGGTGGCAAGAGCAAAATGACATGTGGGCGACCCAAAATGCTTGGAGGGAGCAAGCCACAAACCATTTCCAAGCTCAAAATGAGCGCCACCACACTTACCTTCAAGATTCATATGAAGATGCGGTGGCACAAGAGGATGTTTATTGTTTGGCTAGCTCACTTTTCGGCATGTCCATTCAACAAAACCCCGGCTACCCCACTCCTTACACACAAGAGGCCCTTGATGAAGGCCTAGAAAGAAGAAGAAGAGTTAGAAAAGAAAGAGAGAGGAGGAGAAACCGAGGAGGTGCCTCGGGTTCTTCTCATTTCAACAATTGATGAAGCATCCCACCCTTTCCCCTACAATGAGGACATTGTATAATCTAAGTGTGGGAGAGAGGATAGTATATATTTACTTTGTTTTGATGCATTTTATTTTATTTTGTTTTTATTGAAAATCCCGGCTAGGTGAAAACCCACAAGGGTGGGCGCCTAGGCAAAAATTGGGAAGGTGGCCGAGGACGGAATGAAAACCCGAAAGGGCATTCCGGGCAAAATGAAAAATCGAGTCGCGAGCCACCAATGAGAGGAAAGGAAAAGCTAAGGTGAAAACCCGAAAGGGCACCTTAGGCAAAATGAGGGATTTTCAAGGAAAAAAATGGAAAAAGAAAAATAAAAAATTTTGAGCAAAATACTTCCGATGAAGAGGATTTTTGGAGGGAAAAGAAGGGAGAAATAAGGAGGAATTTGGAAGGAGGCTAGCTTAGGATTTCTTTTTATTTTTCTTTGAATCACAAATTTGGTTCCAAATCGGTGGATTTCCCTTGTGGGTTTCTTGGTTGTGCGAATTGTGTAGTTTGGGGCCAACCAAGTAACCATGCTATACACTAGTGGAGTAATAAGGGGGTGATATAAGATTTGGAGCTGCATGGAGTTTGGTGATGAGGATCATCTCGCTATGCCTTGGGATAAGGCAAAGATGGTCATACTACAATCTTGGTATCTATAAGAAGAGAAGAGTTGAGGTGAGATGAGTCGGAGTTGGTGGTGTGTCGAGTCTTGTATTGAGGGAGTTATAAGTAGGAAGTGGTAAGGGAAGAGAGTGTCACAACAACTTTGAGTCATTTTCTTTTAATAGGTGGTTGTGTTTTGAGGGAGATATAAGAAGGTAGTGGTGAGGGAAGAGAGGTCATTACCTTCACATGCTATGTTTGGACTCGTTTTTGTCTTGCTAATCTCGAGTTTTACTCGGGAGGAGTAAAAGTCCAAGTGTGGGGGTATTTGACAACACCAAATTGTGTCGTGTTTAGTAGTATTTATTAGGCCTGTTTAGTATACTTTTTACGGGTCGTTAGTATCGTTTTATGCTAACCTTAGTCCTTTTATTTATGTTGTTATTTAGTATTTTTTAGTCAACTTTTAGAGTCAAACCCGGAAGTCAACAAAAGTCAAAGTCAAACCCGAGACCCGAGACCTAAACCCGACAATTGGAGTGGGCTACAAGCAAATCATCAATGCAAGAAGAGCAAGTCCAAAGGGTCAAGGGAAGTCAAGGCGAGACTAGCATTCAAAGGGGTCAACGAAAGTCAAGGCGAGCGTAGAAGAGTAAAAACTAGCAGCATGAAACGCTGCCAGCGCGCCTGGACGCTGCCAGCGTCCGTGGGCGCTGCCAGCGTCCTGGTCTCAGACAGGTGTTCCTTCATTCTCCGTCTTGTCATTTTGAGGCCCATTTCTCAAGGCCCTAGGTTTCCGGAGCCAAGGGTATAAAAGAGCCAAATTGTAGAGAGAGAAGCACACAACATTCATTTCAATATTCCACATTAGAACTCTCTCATTTTGGTTTTCATTTTTGCTTGGAATTTGGTTGAACTTCATTATTTTGGGTTGTAATCTTTGAATTATGGGTAGCTAATCTTCCATTTCTTAGTGTAATTGGAACAAGTTCTCTCCTTTTAGCATTGTTAGGCTTTTTGAACCTCTTCTTCTCTATTTAATACCATTTTCTTATTTTTAAATTCTATTGTTGAATGAATTATTGTTGAGACTAACCATCTTAGCAAGTGTTTGTTTAAATAGTGCTTTGTCTAGATGAATTTGGTTAATTTGTCTTGATATTGTTGAACCAACCTTGAAAGATTGTAACTTTGGTTTAAAGGTTGGAAACTTTTGAGTGGAATTTGGTTTATTGTGTGATTAGAACATGGTTTAATGTTTTATTACATGATTCTAGCTTGTTTCTTTGGTTTTGTGCTTAAAGCTTGCATCTTTGATTTGGGCTCATGGTTTAATGGGTGTAAATTGGGTTGTAAAGGGTCATCCATGGTTGGTTTAATCCATGTTGACTAATTTCTTAGAAACTTGTATTAGATAATTAGAGAAGAGAGGAAAGGAAGAGTCTTTACTTTGTTAAGTTTTTGGAACTTGGGAAAATTACACTAAGTTGTTTCTCCATATTTGAATATTTGAATCTTTAGTTTTTGTTGGTTATTTTAGATTTGTTAATGAATTTCTCCAATCAAACTTTTTCCCTATATGTTATCCTACATGTTTTCTCATTGTGAATATCATAGTTTGTAATTAATTTAAGCTTTTGTCTTAATTAGTGTCTTAATTTGTGATTAGAGTAATTAGTTAGTAATTAGTTTGTTAATTGGTCTTTAGCAAGAGTCTAGATTAGTTCATTTAGTTAATGCCGCCTTCTCTTGGGTTCGACCCTATTCTTACCATTTTACTACCTTTATTTAAGATAGTTTGTGTTTGTTTTGCAGTTATAAATTGTTATTTGATCGTAGCTAATTAGCGGAATTAGCGACACCGTTTTGAAGCTCGTCAAATTGCAATTGCATGTTTATCGTTTGATTATCGTTTTAATTCTAGTTGTTTGATTACTGCCAGGATTAATTAACTAGTCTCGCGAATTAGGATTGACACCGACCGGGTTAAGACTAAGATAGACTACGATAATTGAATTGAACTCGTTTAATGATAGCGATCGCATGTTAAATTGTAGATCTAAAGGTCATAATTGAATCGACCGATCTTGTGACCTTAGATAACTTTACTGCATGATAGTTGATTACTAGATTCTGCTGCTAATGGGAGATTCCAAAATAACACTACTGATGCTAATGCATGGAAGTTGATTGATGAGATGGCTAATCACATTGCTGAGTATGGAAATCCCAGGGGTAATGTGAGGAGAGAAGGTTGGATAAT
This sequence comes from Heliosperma pusillum, assembly GCA_022085475.1. Taxonomy (NCBI): domain Eukaryota; kingdom Viridiplantae; phylum Streptophyta; class Magnoliopsida; order Caryophyllales; family Caryophyllaceae; genus Heliosperma; species Heliosperma pusillum. The sequence goes on along the minus strand of JAIUZE010045352.1, from coordinate 23,994 downwards.
GCCATTGTAGCTCAGTTGGAGGCATTAACTGCTAAAATTGCCGAATTAAAAACTTCAAAATCCTTGGAAAACAAACAAACGGTTCATGCCATGGTTCAACAAGAGCCAACCTGTGAAAGATGTGGTACTATGGGGCATAATGCAGTCGAGTGTATGAGTACGGTTGATTAAGTACTTGCTTTTCAATCCTTTAAGCAAGGTACACCGTACTCTAACTTTTATAATGAAAGGACGAGAGAGCATCCCAGTTTCTCCTACCGAAGTCAGAATGTTCTTAATCCCACCCCATCGCCACCTCAGCAACAAGGTTCCTCTTATATGATTCCTCAAAATCGCAATTCCCAAGGTAATTATAACCGTTAAAATCAAGGAGGCCAAAACTTTCAACAAGCTCCACCTCCACCACCTCCAAATAATGATATGGCGGAATTGAAAGCCATGTTGCAGCAAAGTCTTATGATACAACAAAAGAAAGATGCCCAGATCTCTCAATTGATATCTCATAACAAGATGGTTGATACTCAAATTGCCCAATTGGCAATTCAAAATCCATACAAACAACCGGGTATTCTTCCTCCTCAAGGACACCCTCCACATGAACAAGTCAATGCTATCAGTGAGGAGTGGGACACATTACAAAGACCCTGAAATGATAAGGGATGAAACCAATGAAAGTATGGGAGTTGCTGGTCAAAGTTCTAAAAACTGCGAAAAAGAGGCTGAAAAGGGGGTTGCTCGATCGACCAAAACCCTCTGCTCGATCGAGCAACCTATGAAAATTCTGCTCGAAAAGTTCCTGAAAGTTCCTGAAAGTTCCTGTTCCAAAAAACTCGATCGAGCAACCCTCTGCTCGATCGAGAAACCCCTGATCAGGATGATAAGTCTTCCAATTCATCTTCAAAAGCCAAGGAAGCCGAGCCAATTACCATTGCACTTCCCTTTCCACACTGCCAACATAAATCCAAGCTTGATAAACAGTTTGGAAGGTTTATGGAGGTGGTCAAGAATTTGCAAGTAAGTGTACCATTTACCGAGTTGATCACTCAAGTGTCGGCTTATGCAAAGTTTATGAAGGATATATTGACAAGGAAGCGGTCCTTTAATGAAGTGGAGACGGTTGCATTTACTGAGGAATGCAGTGCTGTGTTGCAATCTAGATCACCACCTAAGCTAAAGGACCCATGGAGTTTTTCTATTCCTTGTAATATAGGTTGCTTAGCCATTGATAAAGCCCTTTGTGATCTAGGGGCTAGTGTTAGTGTAATGCCATTTTCTATATGCAAAAAGCTTAATATGGGTCAACTTACTGTTACAACCATGACCCTACAAATGGCCGACCGTTCTATTAAACACCCTTTAGGGATTTTAGAAGACGTACCGGTTAGAGTAGGGAAATTTTTCATACCAGTTGACTTCGTTGTCTTAGTACGGCTGAGGACACCCAAATTCCTATCATCTTGGGACGACCATTCCTCCATACTGCGGGGGCGGTTATAGATGTTAAGAATGGGAGACTTACACTAACAGTGGGGGATGATACAATCACTTTCAATTTAGACAATGTCGGTTGCACTCAATCTTAAAGCTACTCCGCTTTAAGAGTTTATGTGTTCTATCTCATAGGTTTACATAGTCTTCAATCTCAACCGTTCACTTAATGAACATGGAGATCACAATTAAGACTTAAAGACGAGATCATGGAACAAACTTAGATGTCACTGTGCAGCGAACTGATACAAGGAGATTTACAGCTATTTTGAAAAACGATTGAAGACTTTAAACTTAAAACGATTTTGCAAACACTTGAAAACAAAGTTTTAAACTCATAAAGGATTTGCAAAGTTTTTCAATAAATGCTCTTAAAAGTCTTGGTGATGAATGAGAAATGAAGAGGCTATTTATAGAAGAAGATGTGTGTAAGGAAGGAACCCAATACACCATCTTCTATTTTATCCAATAGATAATATAATGAAGAATCATTTTAAAATCTCATTAGTACAATCCGATTTAATTTGTGAGGCTTAAGAGAGTTGACCATTTTTCAGAAAAGAAAGAAGTGTTTGCATAATTGTTAAGAACCATAAATTACTTGTGACCATTTCGCTATTAACCAAGTGAACTTCTTTATTAACCAAGTAGGCTTAGCTTCTCAATTAAGCAAACTTCTCTTATTCAAACTTGCAATTTGTTTCTTTGAAAATCAGAAATCATTTAGGAAAAGATAGTTGAATATTTTGACAAATCAACTCATTTGAAAATGTCTCCTTTCGTTGTATTAGAAACAGAATGCCACAATGACGTGCACTGTTACAACATTCTACCTAGGCTAATACTTTCTTTATCTTTCATCATTTTTGCACCATCCTTGAGAAATAATTAAGAGCTTCAAATGCTATAAATCATAACGAAGAAGCAAACCATTAAATGACAATGAAACTTGGCATCATCAACCAAGTGTGGTTCTAACAAATCCCCCCTTTGATGATGACAAGTTTTAATAATGTGTGAAGTTCCCCCTTAGCCCATGATTAGTCGGTCTTTAAGCATTCAGCATAATACATAATAAAACATGATTAAGGTTTACAAGGTTCAATCTACATTAGCCTAAGTAGAACATTGAATCATGAGGCAAAACATATTACGATGAACGCTAGCCTAAGAGTTAAAGGATCACACACTTACACAGCTAAAATACTTCCCCCTCTTGACATCATCAAGAGAAGAACAAATACAATTGACGCACATAGTTGACATAGTTCAATAACAAACAAAGTATATGTTCCAAGGATAAAAACAAGTATGGTTTGCAAAATAGTTTAAGAAACATCAAGCCAACATGTATTAAGGTAAGGAATATTGAGGCTATGAAGGGTTTTGGGGTTAACAATAGCTGGAAGGATACCAGATGCAACACTCAGCTGAATTAGCTCGGATAAGTACACATGTCAATTCTTCTTAAGTAGATTCATCCAACCGTGAATAATGACAACATTTTTTCCTTGAACCTATTTGAAGGATTATCATTGTCTTTATGGATTTATTCGCCATGCACAACCCCAACATTTGAATTATTTCCCTCAATCGAATCCATGACCACCTTAGAACCCTCCTTTGGTCAAACAATTTTTTTTTCTTTTCAAGTGTCTCAACCTCTTTGTCAACCTCCACTTCATTTTTCTTTTTCAATTTCTTTTCTTTTTTCGCTCACAACCTTACTTTTCTTTCATTTTTTTTGTGGTACAATGGCCTTAACTGTGGCAGATGTTGAAGGACATGCTACATTTGGTTATTGAGAATTAAGTATTTGAACAAATGTACTTCCCAGCCTTAGGATGTGGCAGCGGTTTTGGTGGGAAAATACACTTATTTCTTTGATCGAACTTGTTTATCTGAATCATAAGAATCTTGAAAGCTTTTGAGTTCTTGGTTTATGTTGGTTTCAAGAGGCATTTTGATGTTTTGAGGGGGTACTCTTGTGATAAGTGATATGAGTGATGTGATATGAGTGTGTTGAGTGGCTCAATGCAAAATCAACTCAACTGCAAACATGTTTATTTATATTTTTGGACCATATTTTTTTCATGTAGTAAACTAATCTACAACTAGAATAATCATATGAATGTTCTCAACTCTAGTAAATCATTTAGGATAATAAAATAACTTGAAGCACATGTAATCCAATAAACTAATTTCCAACCGAATTTTTACGAATTGTTCTCTTTCCAACGGTTTTGTAAAAATGTCTGCAATTTGATTTTTGGTTCTACAAAAGCTAAGGCAAATATTTCCTTTCTCAACTTGATCACGCAAAAAATGATGTCTTATCTCAATGTGTTTAGTTCGTAAATATTGTATGGGATTCTTTGAGATGTTAATTGCACTAGTATTATCACAACAGATAGGAGTTATGTCAAAAATAATACCGTAGTCATGCAATTGTTGTCGTACCCAAAGAATTTGCGTGCAACAGAGCGCTGAACTGATGTATTCTCTTTCAGCCGTGGATAGAGCAACGGTATTTTGCTTCTTGGAGGCCCATGAGATGCGGCAAGGACCCAAGAAAGTGGCAATACCCGAAGTGCTCTTCCTATCCACCACATTACCCACGTAGTCCGCATCGGAAAAAACCTACAAGATCAAGATCATAATACGATGGATACGAAAGACATAGGTTTTGTGTTCCAACCAAGTACCTAAAAATCATTTTAACGGCTTTGAAATGTGATTCCTTAGGACTTGATTGGAGGCTGGCACACAAGCATACACTAAATTGTATGTCGGGCCGACTAGCGGTTAAATAAAGTATTGAACCAATCATACCTCAATACACGGTTTCACAAACACTCTTACCATTTTCGTCTTTGTCAAGTTTGATGTTAGAAACCATAGGTGTAGCATAAGGTTTAGCATTAGTCAACCCAAACTTACTTAGCATTTCTTTCAAATACTTTTGTTGATGGATCATTATTCCCTTTTCACTTAGCTTGATTTGAAGACCAAGGAAAAATCCAAGCTCTCTCATAATGCTTATTTCAAACTCAGATTTCATTAGATCCGAAAAGTATTTATAAAGAACGTCATTTGTTGCGCCAAAAATAATGTCATCGACATATACTTGAACAAGCAACGTTCATCACACTGTGACTTAATAAACAATGTTTTATCAACCGAACCACGTAAAAAACCATTTTCCAATAGAAACTTTGAAAGCCTATCATACCAAGCTCTAAGAGCCTGCTTTAAACCATAAAGTGCTTTGTCAAGTTTGAGAACGTGATTAGGAGATTCATTGTCTAAAAAGCCCGGTGGTTGTTCGACAAAAACTTTTTCCTCAAGATAACCATTTAGGAAAGCGGTTTTTACATCCATTTGAAAACGTTTTATGTCAAACATGAGATGCAAAAGCTACAAGCATTCGTATGGCTTCAAGCCTAGCTACCGGTGTATAGGTTTCATCATAATCAATTCCTTCTTGTTGGTTAAAACCTTGCACCACTAGTCTAGATTTATTCCTTACGATTTCTCCGGAGTCATCAAGCTTATTGCGAAAGACCCATCTCGTACCATTTACAGTACGATAGGTGGGCAGAGGGACAAGGTGCCATACCTTGTTTCTTTTGAGTTGGTTTAATTCCTCTTGCATTGATGTCACTCAGTATGTATCAGTGAGAGCTATTGTGACATTGGCAGGTTCAATTTGAGACAGGAATGCATTGAAGGCACAAAAGTTTTGGAGTGAGGACCTGGTTTTCATTCCAGAGTTTAGATCACTTGTTAGATTTGAGAGAGGGTGAGAATTTTGGTGTTTCTATTTTTTTAGGACAAGAGTGTTTGAGCCTTCGTTTGGTTCAGGTGTCACAGTGGGCGTCACTGTTGCATCAACGTTGTTTTGTGAGGGTGAATGTGGATCACTTTCTATTTGAGTGGGCTGCTCATTTGCATCCTCATTCCCCTTGTATGAGCTAACATCATTTTGAGATGAGGGAATATTAGTTCCCCCTGAATTTTGGTCAGCTTCATCATGCAACAATGGCTCCGATTTTTGCACAACCTCATCAACTACTTGATCCATATTATGGCGTATTATCCCAATTTCGAAATCATTATCCTTCTCTTCTTCATCAACCTGTTCATTTGAGACAAAGAGACTAGATTCGTCAAATATTACATGAGTGCTTTCTTCCATTTTCATAGTTATCTTATTGTAAACTTTGTAAGCTATACTATGGTCCGAGTAGCCAATAAAAACTCCTTCATCACTATGAGCATCAAATTTTCCAAGGTTATCTTTAACATTGTTGTGAATGAAGCATTTACTTCCAAAGCATTTTAAATGCGAGGTGTTAGGTTTTCTACCTCGTAATAACTCATAAGGGGTTTTATTAATTATATTTCTTATCATGACTCGATTGTAGATCTAACAAGAAGTGTTAACGACTTCGGCCCAAAAGTTCCTTGGCACTTTAGAACTAATAAGCATGGTCCTAGCCATATTTTTAAGAGTTCGGTTCATTCTTTACACAACCTCGTTTTGTTGAGGAGTTCTTGTGGCTGAAAAGTTATGACTAACACCATGCTCATCACAATAATCCTCAAATGATGAATTTTCAAATTCGGTTTCATGGACGGATCCCAAGAAGACAAGTTTCAAACCAAATTTATTTTGGACCTTTTTCACCCAAATTAAAAATTCATCAAATGCTTGATCTTTAGAACTTAAGAAAAGTAGCCAAACATATCTTGAAAAATCATCCACAATGACACAAATATAGAGAGTTCCATCTCTACTTACAATGTGCATGGGTCCACATAAATCAATGTGAATAAGCTCAAGAGGACGAGAAGTATTAACAAAATTTTTGGATTTAAAGGAGGATTTAACTTGTTTTCCCTTAACACAATCATCACATAGTGATTTAAAATCAAATTTTATGTTAGGAATGCCATCTACTAGATCAAGTTTCTTGAGAGTGTTTAGTGTTCTAGCATTAACGTGGCCTAAGCGTTTATGCCAAAGCCTAGGGTCATTCTTTTGGACACTCATGCATGATAGGGTTTGACCGGACAATGAACATAGATTAGTCATGTAAACATCTTTAACACGTTTTCCTTCAAGAACGAGTTCTCTAGTTTTCCATCAAGAATTCTACATTCACTTGTATGAAATTCAACAATATTATCATGATCACATAATTGTGAGATGCTTAAGAGATTGTGTTTCAAACCTTTGACAAGCAACACTTTGTTGACACATAGTGACTTTGACTTACCAACTTTTCCAATACCAATGATTTCACCTCTTTTGTTGTCACCAAAAGTCCCAATGCCACCATCGTAGGCTTCTAGCGAGAGGAATTGGGTTTCGTTTCATGTCATGTGACGAGAGCATACACTATCTAAGTACCAATTGTTGCTTTCCCTCACTAATACCTATAAGAGATCAAACATTTAGTTTAGAAACCCAAATAAATTAGGGTCCCGTCTTGAGACTTGCTTGCTATACTAAGTCTTTCTTAATTCAAACTTGTTTAGTCACTTTAGTGCTCTTTTCAAGGTCAAGGACTCTATTTTCACAAACATTAAACACTTGAACCGTCTTGTCACAATAGTTACAAATAATATATTCAGGAAGGCCAAGATATTTTCTTTTTCGAAAATCAGTCTTGCTTGGGTCTCGGTTTCGAATGCAACAATGAGTGTCACTGTTGCGCTTGAAACCAAGTCCAACATTCTTCTCAAGCTTTTTGTATTCTTGTGATTGTTTTCAAAAGGACCCATTATTAGACATTTATAACAATGTATAAAGTTAATTTACTCATTAAACTAATTAGATCTTATGCATGCATAACTAAAATACAAAGGAAGAAGAAGAAGAAGAAATTGTTTCCAAACATAGATTTGGTCGAATAAGGGTACAAGATTAGGACACCTTCCTAATCTTGTTCTTGAGCTTAAATATATGAGGGATTATCTCCTAGTTCTAAGTATAAGAACTCTCCAATTAGTGGCACCAAGACAACCGTTAATTTCTACAATATTACTACACTAATGTAATATAGTATTACCCCATAAAATAATTGATAATGTTTATTACTGCACTTAGTAATTTTATTAGTAATGTATGAGAACAAGTAAAACTCTCAAGTTTTCTTAATGTGAGGATATGGTTTGTAGAGAGATAAGTAAATTTTTATAAGATCAAGTACGTAACAAGAGGAAAAACATCTCCTCTTATTTACTCACAAAACCGGTTACACCATCCACAATTGGGTGTTTATTTTGCTTATTTTATTCAAAAGCTAAGAGGTAGAGTGTAGGATTAGTGTAATGATTAAAGCATGATTTGTAGTGTCATCATCATATAGAGAAGAGTGAGCATAAAATAGAACACCCATCATGACTACACCACTAGCACAAAAAACGGTCCACCATTTCTCAAATGGGTCCATTTTAATTTTTGATATTTGTCCCACAAATACTTGTTAATCATATGCCTAATTATCTCATATAGTTAAGTGTTAATTTGATCATATAAAAATTATATGACACAAATTAATAAATAATATTCACTTAACTTTTAAGTGATATTTTATCATTATATCAACATACAATGGGTCTCACAATGTCCAGTTAATTTATTTTACAACTTATTGTAAATATAATCGACTAATTACCTCTATCTCAAAATATATACAAAACCTCAACTAATTTAGTAAATTAACTTTTAATCACTAAATTAAAACTTATTTAATCGTATTACAATAAGATATATTTCTCACTTATAATATATACTTGTTCAAATTTAAGAGATTAATTAATCTGTATCGCTATACAATTAATTAAATTTCATGATTAGGAAATCGTCCTAATGGTGTGACCTCAAGGGATCAACTGATCACCACCGTCATACGATAGTAACTTCAAACTCTAGTAAGCCAATCATTACCGATTAATGTGGATCAGTAGGGTTCGTCACCAATTCTCTTGTCCTATTACCATCTCCCACTCAACACAAGGTATCTAGCAGGTCGTACTTGCATTCGATCATATCAAGAGTGGTTTCCTCAATCTGGAGAGTAACTGTCTAACCGGAATTATCTACCATAAATACCTTCCGTGCGTAGCCACGCATTTCCAGCTTACTACTCCTCGAGTGGCCTTGAGATTTTAAATAACCTTGACAAGAGGTGGACAATTCCTATCGCATTATTCCCTTCGAATACCCACAGCTCAACATGACCCAAAAGATGCCCATTTGACCCAGTTACAAAGGTCGTAGAGCATAAATCAAAGTTACTCTGAAACCGTGCCACCTTATGCGAACAATCTTTAGTATAAAGAATTGACTAAAAAAGAATACTATAGTAGCTCTCGCCACGACCAGGTTATATGAATTGTCAGAATTCTATAAGCGGTCACTGCTCGACAGAGTGTCCCGTACAGTCTGCCTATGTAATCGATTAGTCATCTCTTATGACCCTATGACATTTGAACTTGCCATCAATCGCATCACACTCCAGTCACTTGGCGACGTCACCTCATATAAGCGACTAGGGACCAATGCTATGTTAATCCAGTTCACTTTAATATGGTTCAAAATTCTCTGTACAACTTATTTGGATATAACAAAGCACAAAATGAGTTATAGAAACTCAAACGATGAATGTGATTATCATATATGAAAAATCAACACAATGTTATTGCTTCATATCTTATAATCTAACGTATACAAGTTCCATGATACCACATGGCGATCTTGTCCAAATGAAATAAAGGCTTGGGTAGTGAATATACCATGTATTCATTTATTCCAACCTTATGAATTGCTTTTTCCTTTCATTCAACGTTATTCCTAATAACATGCATTTATCTACGTACATGTCTAGATCTCTATCTAGCTAGTGTTGGGCTCTTTGACTTGAAAGATGATCCCACTTGTTAGCATGATAACTATGTGATAGGTATTTTGATGAAAGGATCTACCATTAGTTCCTTATAAGCCACCTTATACTCATCATAATGTACTAAGACTCCATTTGTAGAATTCTTAATGACTAACTCTTAAATCATGCTCTTTAGTTATTCGCTTCTACTATAACAAAAGTTAGCCTAGGATTTCAACAAATCCTTACAAGTTTGGAAATTTTGGTTTGTGTAACCTTTAACACATAACCAAGTTATCTTTACCCAACACAAGAATGAATCCCTAGTTCTCCTCAAGAACCTCATGGGTGTTCTTGAAGGCTATCCAATGACTCTCATGTGGATGTATTTGTTACTGGCTTGTCATGCTCTAAGCATTCAAGTCATTAAGGTATGTGCATATTACGGCATACATGATTGGCCTAATGGCAGAAACGGTAGTAATCATGTGATCAATAACTCTTAGGTTCAGTGGATGATTATAGAAGTTTCATAGTAATTCCACTTTCATCAAAATGAATAACCTACTCAACTTTGTTGAAATAGATGAAGGATCATATCAATATAAGACACTTGTCTAAATGCCAAGCTAAAATCTCCTATTTCATAATAGATTTTGATTTTAGTATGCATAACGCCTTCTGTCATCCAGAATTGAAAATCCATATACTCCTTAAGTATTAGTACGTCATTTTCAATGATTAATACGTCATTTACGAGGAAGATAATTGCTACCACTGAACTTCATGTCTAAAAATGACAACTTTAACTCTCACTCAAATTCATGTCCACACATGACTTCTCGGCAATTCGAGTGAAACTATTCATATACCACATAATTGAAATGATCATCACAACCTTTAGGTGTTGGTTGAAACCTTAGATTTGTGTCGGTACACATCCCATTCCAAATAACCATTTGGAAAAATGGTTTTGATGTGTAACTTGTACACACTCACTATGAGGTATATTATTGATGATTTGGATCTTAGCTTAGTTAAACATTAACTTAGCTTTTGTAGTTATCTTCATGTCCATCTATGCAACTTTTATTTATTTTGGAGTGGTCCATACAACTCAAAAATATATCATCCCTTTTGCATATATTCCATTTAGTTTCATAAGGCTCCTGTGATGTACGATGTGACAACCCTCGCGAATGCGGAAATATAAAACATACAAGCATGTGAATTAATTTGCGGAAATACGGTATTTTAAAAACTTTTATACATGCAAGATAGAAAATACGAGGAGTGTCATAATATTACAAACTAAGTACGAAATACAACCAAGAGACGGAGTCTCTCGAAATGTTAACAAAGTAAAAGTGTTTAGCAAACTAGCTAATTAACGACTAGAGGTGAATCTTCCAGGGACAACGCCCGCTAGCTCACACCCGAACCCAAAATAGCAGAAGCAAAAAGCCATCCATGCAAGCAACCTGTTCATCCATGAAAAACATGAACGCCACAATCAGTGGGGAGTAACTCCGGGTTCTCCCAGCCATATCACATCAAACGTACATAAAAGGAAATACAAAAGTAGAAGCATGCATATATAGATATACATGTGAAATACGATAAGGATAGATAGGCAATTCAATATATAATGATAAGAGCATATGAACTACAAGTCCGAATCCATCATGTTATACAAACAGTCGGGGAAGATACTCTTAGGCAACCGAATACGCTCACTAGGGCTTGCATCTCACCGTTAGCGGTATAAGTTTGATAAGATTGAGACTCGACAAACAAACCATGCCAAGTCATTCAATGATCAATCATATAATCATTCATGTAATCATCCATCCAAACATACAATATGTTGACGACCTCTCTCACGGTAAATGAAACGCACTAGCATCCTGTACATGGCAAGTATGATTAAAAGGCATCCACGAGATAAGACGTTTCCCTGAACGCATACACGATTCAATTCATTTTGTATATGTAGACTAATTTCCTCCCGGTAGGACGACGATAATAATACGGTCCTAGTCTAAATCTGGCCAGACTCTCGGAATAAGACGTGTTCCGATTCGACATGTGGTAAGACGTTCCATATCCAAGACTCGGTCAATCATAGACGCCGAGTACCCCAAATTCGGTAGATCAATTCACGAAAGAGGCGGAAAAGAGCTCAATCCTCATAACAAGCGTACGCTACATGCAAATAACACATCCTCGCAAGTACACAACATTTGACGGCCGGGTCGATCAACGCATAGCGTTCGCCTCCCAACAACGTCGTCGTATGCCCACTAACACATGCAATTAAGCAGTAGGATACCTCCCCGTTTCGACATTCCAGCCTTACGAACGTGGAGGTAGCCAAGGGAATGAGAGCACAAAGCACAAGACAAAATAGTGCTCAAACCGTATCATTTGTAAAAACCGACTCAAAGTGGGACATACCAAAAACCGTCACAAAACATGAGAATAGGGAATCATATAAGTTTAAATATGATAAACTTGAGTCAATACATGATACATAAGCATTAGAACAAGTTTATGAAGCATAATGAATAAAAACATAGATCACCTCTCCAAAACAACGTTGTTTGGAACCCAACGAAAACAAGGGTCCACTTCAAATGGTCATAACTAGAGTTCTAGACATGAAAATGCAGAAATTTCAAATGGAGGTGATATCTTATCCTCTTACGGTTCCAACGGGATGTCACAAGCTCAAAACAAGCAAGTAACGAAGGAGATATGATCATTTTATGAAAAGGGGTCAGTGCAGGAAAACTGCAGTCGGCCGCCCGTAACGCAGTCTGCGCCCCACGACGCAGCCTGCGCCCCACGACGCAGCCTGCGCCCCACGACGCAGCCTGCGCCCCACGACGCAGCCTGCGCCCCACGACGCAGCCTGCGCCCCACGACGCAGCCTGCGTCCTACACGGGATTCAGGCACAATCAAATCCCAACAAGTTATCAACCAAAAATCCCCATTTATCATCACAAACCATCAATTCTCATATCAATTAACAACTAACAACATCCATCAACAACAACACAAGTCCTAAGCATACTAACCATAATCTAAATACGATTACTAGCCTAGAAAACACATAAAACACGTAAATGATATCGCGTAACCCTTCACCGTTACCTTTTCGCGTCTTTAAACGGTTTCTAAACCTTCCTAGTCTCCACCTACATACAATTAGATAATAAAAGATGAATATCATTCACCTTGAGAAAGCCGGATAATTTAAAAAGCGAGAAAGACGGTAATTTTATTACCAATACGGATAGAGGAAGCTACGAGGGGAAGAATAAGACGAACTTACGTGAATTCCGTCAAAGAACGAATGCTCTAGGATGATTCGAAGATCGAAAAATGGATGGAGGCAAGGGTTTGGTCTTTCTTAGAGAGGAAGAAGTGTTTGTGTTTGATTTTGTGTTTGTGTAGGAAAAATAGGTTAAGGAGTATGAGTGGATATGAAGGGAAAAAGTCAACAAAAGTCAAAGACGGTTCCAAAGTCAAGAAAAGTTCAAAGACGACTTAAAACTTAAGAAAAGTCAAAGACGACTTAAAATTCAAGAAAAGTCAAGACGACTTAAAAGTCAAGAAAAAGTCAAAGAGCGCCTTAAGACGGGATTCTCATGGAATCTCGCGGAAATTCCAAATACGAACTCGGAAATTCTAAATTCGACTCGAAACTTTAAATTCTAAACTAAAACTTAAATTTGCTGAAAAGATTTCGTAAAATATTTCTACTAGAAAAATAGGGTACATTTCCGGGTGTTACAATTATCATCAATATTATTGCAAAGTAGTACATACGAGGTTAATCACACGTGCCCCCGACCCGGCCCAAAAGCGATCGACCCGAAGTACGTAGCTACTAGCTCTAGATAGTGGATTGCCCGATCCGTAACTGGCCTGGCCACTCGATCAGTTTCAGGTTAACTAGTGATGCATGATTATAATAACCAGGTCCTTAATTAAAAAGAAAATGACCCGATTCGAGAATCACTAGACTCGATATATATATACCACATCCGCTTGACCCGGAAATTATCGACGACCCGCCCAATTATAATCATTCCCGAAACAGACACGAAAGCCGAAAGGACCCTCGCTCCGACCCGAACCAAACTAATAATAATAACTAACCCGATCGATAAAGTTATTAATTACAAACCCGCCGAATCTAACCCGATTGGAATTGATTCCCAGGCCAAACCCGATCCGAGCTAATAATTAAACGTAACTTACGCCTATAATATAAAATTTAGAACAAAGTAAAATAAATTAAATTAAATTTAGAGCAAAGTTAAATAAATTAATTTAGAGCAAAGTTAATGAATTTATTTCGTGCCTCAAATTTTAATACCGCGCGCGCGTATCTGAAAAATTAAAAAAAATATACATAATCTATAAAAACGGTGTTTTAGAAATTCACCGTTGTTATTACTTTCAACAACGGTTTATAATAAATAAACCGTTGTATTAGTGTTATTACTTTCTACAACGGGTGTTATTTAACCGTTGTTATTACTCTATAACAACGGTGGTTTGTAGGATAACCGTTGTCAATAGTTTCTCTTAATAAACCATTTAGTTTCTCTTAATAAAAAATAATTTACAATCCTATAGAGTAAATTTTACACACGTACATTATCATCATCATCCTCCTCGTTTACAATCATCCTCGTTTACAATCATCCTCGTTTACAACACAAATATTTTTGTTTATTATCATCATCATCCTCCTCGTACTCGTGATCATCATCCTGCTCGTTCTCTTTATCATCACCCTGTTCTCATTTTCTTTATCAGGTAATTTTTGTGTTTCGTCTTTAGGGTTTTAAGATTGAAGTTCATCTTTTTGTTTTCATTTTCTATTTATCGTTCTCTTTATCATCTAGTTTCATTCCTTTCTATGTTTTTAGAGTTTTAGAATCTCTGCATGACTCTTTATTTGTTCAGTTACTATTTCATTCATTTTAAGGTCTTAGGGTTTTAGAATCGCTGTATGCATGACTATGTTCCGTTACTATTTCATTTCTTTTGAAGGTCTTAGTGTCTTAGGATTATCATGGGTGAAAAACGGAAAAGAGTAGAAAACAATGATAAGGGGGATAAGCCTGGTGAGAAGGGTGCTTCGAAGTGCCCTGCAGCCTTTGCAGCTATAGCGGCAAAAAAGCCGATGGAAATAAAATGGAGTGTGAAAGGTGTTCCTACTGGTCCAAATGCTGGCCATTTATCCACTTGGATTGGAGTTACAACCAAACAGTTTGTGCCTATTGATTTAGATGATTTCAGGAATATAAATCCTTCATTGCAGAACTTACTCTTGAAACGTATAAAGGTATGATAATATCTTTAGCTAAACACCATTTTATTTTGCATAAGTTACTATACATAAGGCAGGAAGCCGTATAAAGGTTCGTGTAAAGGTATGATATTAGACAGCCGCTTATTAGTATATATGATGATGATGCAGGAAGCTTTCGATATTCCAGACTGCCATGATAAGTATCTATTACGTAAGGCAGCGGCAGTCTTAAGGCAGGGGAGGTGTGACCTTGCCAAATTACACTTGTATGTCGACAAGGAGACGGGGCAGATGCATAAGAGCCCACCGACAAAGTACCCCAACATCACTCAGCAACAATGGGATAATTATAAGGCGAAACGAGCTACTGAAAAGTTTCAGGTTAAGTATCCATGTCATATGTTTACATTTTTGTAAAACTCTACTTAAGGTTACATTTTCTAAAAGTTTCAGGTTACATTTTCCTAAAACTCTACTTGTATCTATAATTTTCTAATTGTCTCATCTACTTGCGATTTTATATGATTTGAAGAGCGTTAGCGCCAGAAATCGTGCTAACATCTCACATAAGCGGGGGGTATATTATGGTTCTCGAGGCGGTTACAGATTGATAGAAGAAAATCTCGTAAGTAGCATCTATATATTAGATTTTTTTTAATCATACTTGGACTTGATATACATGTATACATATATTATTTTTGAGTTAATGTGTAGGTGTCAAAGGGTGTGACCGACTTGAATCGGCACGTAACTTATAAAGAAGGGCACACGCCTAAAGGATCCCGAACATGTAACGAATATGATCAGGAAGTCTTGGCCAACATAGTAAGTATTTTTTTTATTAAGACGGGTTTTTAATAAATTTATTGTTCAATTCTTGTATGTCTAACTATCTATTTATTTTAGTAACAAAAATAAAATTAAGTTTATTTAATATATTATAGGAGAATGTTCTGAAGGAGGTTGCGAAAGGGAAATTCACTCCGAGTGGTCGTGACGACGTTCTTGCTAGAGCGATCGGCCGTCCCGAGCATCCAGGTCGATTGAGGGGCGTCCCATTACATGTCGGAGTAACGAAATATTATGGGACAACTAGCTCGAACAAGAAGAAGAAAAATAAGGGGAAGGCTGACATGGTACCATTTGTTATTGTCATTTAAAATTCACATGTTATTGTTTTAACAAAATGCTGATTCGACATTTTGGGCGTGCAGGTTCAGTTATTGGCCTCCGTGATACTGAAGATGAATTCTGGAGGCAAGCCTTCCGAAGAAGAATTGAAGATGATGGAGGATGTCATTAAAAAGGGGGAGGTAGTGCAACAGATTGGTCAAGAGGCAGACACTACTACCTTGCCAATACATGAGGAGACGGCTGAGAAGATGGGTGAGGTACCTACTGCTGTCGAGGTTTTAATACCTCAAGCCGATAAGGTAAATATGGTTTTTTTTTTCTGCATTTGTTCTTTCTAGCAGCCATGCCTTTGATTGGTTTATTTTATTAGGTAAATGAGTCGGAAAAGGGGACGCAACTTGAGGAGACGGGTGAGGTACCTAATGCTGCTGAGGTTTTGATACCTCAAGACGATAAGGTAAATACGACTTAACCATTTTGAACCTCTGCATTTGTTCTTTCCAGCAGCCATTGCATGCCTTTGATTGGTTAATTAATTTTATAAGGTAAATAACTCTGAAAAGGGGACGCAACTTGAGGAGCCGGCTGAGAAGACGGGTGACAATAAGGAGGTATGTAGAATATAAGAAGTTAGTATATGCTGTCAGTGCTAAATCTGGTCTGGACATGTTCAAGTATAATAGCCTACCCACCAACAATAAATACTTGTAACTAACTTTACATTATATACTCAATATAGATCATTTATGATATCTATTATATTTTGGTATTTAGTAAATAATGTGTAATCTTCAGGCCAAAAACAAGCGGGTAGTTATGCTCACCAACCCTTCATCCAAGGATGTGGTTCGTGTTGCCCGGGGTTTCATCATATACCCAAAGCCCAATGACTCAGCTGAAACCATCTTGGTTCATGGCGTACCACTCTTGCCGAATCATGTAAAAGTGGAGATAACGGTAGTCGCGAAGGGCTGTGAAACCCGTAAACTGCCCGTCCCAGTCCGTGACGATCTTCTAATTCTGGCAGATGCGGTTAACTGTTTTGTCCAATGGCCTAATATCCACATTTTCCTGCCTTGTGATCAAAAAATTCAACAGAATGTAGCCGGGGTTAGAAAAATACATCTAATTTAACCAGCCTTTTGTCTTTGTTCATCACCTTCATAAATAGTGAAATTTATATGTTATATTTTTGTTTTGTAGGTAACAAAAAAACATGGATAAGTCTAACTCGATAGACAATAATCTTTCTACTACCTCGTCAAAACAACAACTTGATGAGGTATTTAATCAACTCTCTTTATATTTTAAGTTCTACTATCGCCTCATCATTGAAAGAGCAACTTAATTTAGTTAGCCACATGTAGGTTGTGAAAGGTAGCACACCGCATCATTTCCCCAAGCTGAAAGAGGTCAGGAGTCTATCCCGTACTAAATATCATGGGAACGTTTACATGGAAAAAGTACGAACGGTGGCGATGCTGGACCTTTATAAGGAGGCTGAGAGACGCATAGCAAGCGAGCAATTAATAATTATTCCGCTCGAGAATGATATTGTAGGGGTAGAACGCCAAGCAATGCTGGATTGGGAAATGCTAGCCGTTTGGGCTGGCCTTGACGAGATTGATGTCCAACACCTATATGTTTGGATGAAGTAAGTTTCTTAATAAATTAAATCATGCAGTATTCTAATATTCTGACTAAGATATAGTGTTTTTAATATCGGAATTAAAACCGTCATGTAGGTACTTGAACTCGGTTGTGATCCCCGAGACCAATAATCCACTTGCTCAATACGGATTCCTGTGCCCAAATGTTTTATCTATGCATATCGGGATGTTTTCGTATGAAGAACGTGTAGATTATATTGCTGCGGAATTGGCGAAAAACAATAAGCTCATTTTTGCCCCTTATAATGAAGTCGGGTAATATATAATTAATATTACGATTCCAAATACAATTGCATTTTTATATGTTTGATTATGATGCATGTTGTGCTTGTTAATAATGATGTGTCTCTTGATCTAGGAGACATTGGGTGCTAGCAGCGATCAATCCGACCAAGAAGAAAGTATTTTGGTTGGACTCTTTGCATAGACAACCATCCGAGACCTTTAAGAAGTTGATTATTAAGTAAGTTTATAATACTGATGATGATTTGGCACATAATATTAAGTTTCATTTATTATTATTAAGTAAGTTTATGTGACTTTCGGCCTCTTTCCTTTTTTAAAGGGCCTTTGAGAAGAAAAGAGCAACAACCGGCGATCAACCGACAGAATATTCTGATGATGGCCCTACTTTTATTACGATAACAGGGGTACGTACGCGCAAATAAAATACCTTAATAATTAAGTGCATTAAACTAATTACGCATATACATCTGTCTTTTTTAATTACGCATTAAACTAATTGGTAATTGCCTTCTCGTCTCTTCGTTTATTATGTAATAATAGGTCCCTAAACAGCCGGATAGCATCCAATGTGGATACTACGTTTGTCGTTTCATGTTGGAGATTATTAGGCGAAGATATATCAACATTCCAGAAAGAGTTAGTAGTTTAATGTAGCTATTATTTACTTTTTTTTCATTAGAGCTGATATCTTTTCTGCTATATATATATGATCGATGTTGCTAATTATGTATGATATGCCTATACTGTTGTTACCCTACTGATCGATGTCTTTTATTTGTTTTATCCGCAGTATTCAATCAACACGCCACATGTCCCTGAGTACACTAAGCACAATATAGACGAGGTAAGGGACTTGTTGGGCAAATACGTCCTTGAACAAACAAAGAATAAATGAAACTTAGATTATTTTGGAAGCAGATAGGGAACTTTAATTTGTAGAAGTCATTAATTAGAGCAAGTTGTAAGTATGAATTGCTCTAAAAGAGATCATTTTGGTTGTATATATCATTTTGCTGCTGCTGTACATGAATTGCCATGTACATGAATTGCCCTGTACATGAATTGCTCTGATATATATATAGATATATCATTTTGCTGCTTCTGAAATTGGTTTATGATGCGTGCTGCTGCTACTGCTGCTGATTTATGCAGGATTTTCAGTGGTGGCAGGGGAACAAATTACAATTTTTTCAAAAACAATAATAAAAATAATAACAACGGTTTTTCAAAATTCATTAAAAGCGTTGTAATATATTTACCACCAAAACTTATCATACCTTTAACAACGGTGTATTCTAAAATACCTGTTGTTATTAAAACTTTCCACAACGGCTTCTTTATTATATTCTGTTGTAATTAACAATATTCACAACGGGTTTGAAATATTAAAGCGTTGTTATAATCTTTCCGCAACAAAAACTAATCGGCCTTTAACAACGGTTTTAGTAAACAGACCGTTGTTACATATTTCCCACCACAACTATTCACACGTTTTAACAACGGTGTACTCTGATATACCTGTTGTTATTAAAGCTTTCCACAACAGCTTGTTTAATATACTCCGTTATAATTAACTATATTCACAACGGGTTTAAAAAACAATAGCGTTGTTATAATATTTCCCACCAAAACTAATCATACCTTTAAAAACGGTTTCATTTAAGAGAACCGTTCTCGTATCTTTCCCACCATAATTATTCACACGTTTTAACAACAGTTATCTAGTAATAACAACGACTTTGTACCGTTGTTAAAACTATTCACAACGGTATTTTCATTAAATCAGAACGTTGTTAAAACCTTTAACAACGGAGGCTTTAACAACGTCCGCTTTTTAATATTACAACGGTTTTTAACCGTTGTCATTTCCTGCTTTTGTAGTAGTGCAAGTTTTCTAAAGAGTTAGAAATTGGGTGTACTATTTTCACCCATAATATCTATATGATCGACATTTATTTTGCTAAATGCAATTTTTGGGTATTAGATACCTATTATGGTTTTCATCAATGTATTCAATGCACATAATAAATCGTACGACGACTAACCATGATTAAATGTCGATGTACAAGGGAAATATAACAATTGTAGTTTTATTTCTATAGAGACATATAAAAGTTATAATGTGATCAATCTAGTTTTGGATTTAGAGGTGTACTTTAATAAACGTTGTTATGTACATGACCTCTAAATAAAGAATATAGTATCCACTTTAGTGTACGACACAAGTGTTTCACTTTTGTGAATAGAACAAGCGTTGTATCTTTTTTATGCCTATACTTGGTCAATGGTTATCCCATACCAATCAAAGGTAATTATATTCTTGACCTAAACTAGTAATTACTTGTCATATAGATTGTAAAAGGCTCAAAATTGGTGACCCTAATCTAATCTTAATTCTGGATTGTGTAGCACATTAAGAGGCTAGTATTGACAACTATCCCTAAACCATCTGATTTTGAATCTTATGGTGCGTGCGAATCTTGTATTCGATCAAGCCAAGATGATTCGTGCCCTTTTTATTTAAAAGGAAATCGAACTTGTGAGTTATTGGCCCTATTACATAAGAATATGCGTGGTCAATAACAAACACAACCAGAGATGGTTATGACTATTTCACTTTATTTACCAACGATTTAAGTAGATATTATATTTGATTCTAATTAATGAGGTACTATGAGAAATTCTTTGAAAAGTTCAAAGAGCTTCATTGTGAAGTAGTTAACCACTAAGAATATTAGATCAAGGACTTACGACCAAATCGTAACTAAAATATCTAAGTATTGACTTTGATTTTCACCAAAAGTATTGTGAAATAGTTTCACGAGTTAACTTCTCTAACACACATTATAAAATAAGGCGTTGTTAAATAGAGAAACAGAACCTTATACGATATGGTTTTGTCTTTGTCAAGTCAAACTGAGCCATTTGACTAACCTTGGGATCTTAATATTTTTGTCTGCTATTTCTTTTCCCACCATATCAAAGCACATTTATAACAGTCGGATTTTATTTCATATACGATATGGATAGGTAGCGTACGTGATTTATAAGTTATCCGAATGAAACAAGTGCTCAATAATCCTACATTGACCACAAGAACAAAGCGTTTGCGACTCGTGATGCTGTCTTTCAATAACAATACGATTATTTCTTGATAAGACAGAGTGGGAGAAAATGTTTCAAGAGCCACAAAACTGAGCAAATGGTCCGGAAAAAGTTTCCTCATTGCTTGTTCAGTAGTAGTTTCTTCGGAACCTAAGAGGTCAGGTGGAATTTTATCACTCCTTAATAGTGATGAATTCTAATCCGTGACTTATAAAAGACTTCTGTTATGGCTTAGAGTCATGCGATTCGTAATGGACTCCATGTGTGATGGTCAGGTATATGACCTGGTAAATTTTACTTGAAGAAGTACGACCTCTTCAATGTAAATTGATTTTTAAGATCGAAATTTGCATGGATGAACATTAAAATGTTTTCAAAGATAACTTGGTAGGCAAAGAGTTTTGCACCAACTTTAATTCTTTGATCCATTCGAATATACTTAGCGATTACAGCATATCATAATAGTATGATGTCAATTGGACCTCAAGAACCACCTTCTTGAATACGATTCTAGAAGAGGTAGTATATTTTATATTCACCTGTGGGTTCGTAGATCCTAACTATCCTAAGTTACTTTGCAAGCTTAAGAGGATGTCTTAAGTAAGCACTAAAGAGTTGGAATTAGTGTGTCAATCATGTCATAAAATATTTCTCGATATCTCGAGAAATTATGTTTATACATGAAGTTTAGTGGGAGTAATATGGTTTTCATCAGTCTTATATGTGGAGACATATTGATCATTTTAAATGATGGAAGATTTTGGAGAAGTAGAATACATCTTTTAGATATCCGGATTTGTGGAGATAAATGTAAAAGGATATTAGCATTGAGTCAAAATTCTTATATTGATAAGATCTTTGACTAGTTCAAGAAAGTTGAACACATAATAATTGATTCTTTTTGCTTCCGCTGCGGGATCAATTATATACGCTGTGATGTATACTCAATCCGACATTTCGCATGCTTTGAGTATGACGAATCATTTGCAATCAAATCCAAGTGAGAGTCACTTGATAGCCATAAAGAACATTCTTAAGTACTTGCGAAGGACTAAAGATATGTTCCATATGTTTGGAGTTTATAGTGAGTTGTAAGAGTTTACACAGACTTCAGTTTCCAAACTGATCAAAGTGATTTGAAATCACGAACTGGCTGTGTTTTATAGAAGATTTATCTGTTGGAAGAGTTCCAAGCAGAAAAGACTATTGGAAAGATTCCAAGTAGGAATGACATTTTAAAATATAAATGTCATGTATCCGCTGGAAATGTTCCAGGCAGTTTATCATTGCGGATTTCACAACGGAAATGGAGTACATTGCGTCATATGATGATGCATATGAAGGTAGCTTGGATTCGACTGTATTGGAGGGACTAGAAATAGTTCCTATAGTTGTATATCCTATCCCATGATACCGGTAAAACAGTGGGAGCTACATTTAGGCCAAGAGTCCTAAGTCTAGATTCAAACCTAGACGCGTAGTCATAAAGTTTTATGTAATATGAGATTACGTAGACAAAGAGAAATAACAATCAGAACGATGGGAAAGATGCAAGTATTACTAATCCATTAGCCATACATTTTGCAGGCTGAACATGATAGTCATGTCATTTCAAAGGGATTGAAATATATACCTGAATTGCTAGAGATTATGAGATATGAAATTATTGATAGCGTATCAATTTTTCCAAATATTTGATAATCGCATTCATTGTTAGAGTTTCATTAAAAACTCTTTTATTTAGTTTGACTAAATTTTAATACTTTGTTTATCCGAATTGGTTGAAAGAAAAGTTGAACCCTATTCAAGTGAACAGGATGAACTTAGTGTTTTGTCCCTAGTCACTCATTTGAGGTGACGTCTCGAAGTGACTAGATTGTAAGTCGATCGATGGTTGGTTCAGCACCATGGGGTCATGGAGATGACTGGTCGTTTTTATTTAACATAGACAGACTGTGAGACACTCGTCGGGCAGTGACCATTAATAGGTTCCATTATCAAAATGTGGAAGCCTGGGGGTCGTGGCGGGGATTCTATTTTATTCCTATGAGTCGAGTCTTTCGGACTGGCGACCATTTACCTGAGTGGTTTGTTTGTAGTTTCGATTGACTTTGGTTGTTGCCTAGGTCGTGCGTGTTGAAAGGAGGCAGATGGACATCTTCTGGGTCATGGTGATCTGCATCATACAGTGTAAGATGGGTCAGCAGGAATTGTCCACCCACGTTGGGTATTAACATCTTCGGGCCACTCGAGGAGTAGTAACTGGAAATGCGTGGCCACGCTCGGAAGAGATCTCTGGTAGATTTTCTGGTCAGACAGTTACTCTCCCAGATCGAGAAAACCACTCTATTTATAATTTCAATTGCAAGAGCGACCTGTAAGACACCTTGAAATGAGTATAAGGATGTGATACAAAAGAGACAAGAGAATCGGTAGCACACAACTTGTCGAGACAAGTGGGAGAAATTGTAGGAGGAGGACTCCTCCGCAATAGTGTTGCTACATGCACAACTTGTATCGGACAAGTGGGAGATTGTTGGAGTAAGTGTTCTCCGCAATAGTGCATTTATATATTAAATCTCATTTGGAATATACGTGGCATGATTAGTATATTTTGATACTCCACGTTAGTTGATTAACGTAAATCAATAACGGTTGGCTGACTAGAGTTTGACGTTATTGTCGTATAACGGCGGTGATCAACTGATCCCTTTCGGTCACACCTAAAGGATGAAATCCAAATAGTAACTAATTATTTGTATATGATACAGTTAATTAGGACATTACATATATTCGATATGTACGAGAGTTAATTGTTAGAAATTGAGTTAAGAACTCAAATTCGATTAAGCTTATTTTTCAATTATGCGATAATTGACTAATAAATTTATATCTTATTTTAATACGATAAAATAAGATTTAACTTAGTAATTAATCGTTAAATTACTAAATTAGTTGAGGTTTTGAGATAGAGGTAATTAGTTAATTATCTTGTATAATTAAGTGTTAATGTGATCATATAACAATTATATGACTCAATTAAATAAATAATATGTACTTAACATTTTAAGTAATATTTTACCATTATATCAATATATACTGGGTCCCACAATGCTTGGTTAA
>JAIUZE010045351.1:0-11685 GCA_022085475.1 Heliosperma pusillum | reverse complement strand
ATGGCTGCCTAATCCGTTTTGGGAATGGAGCCAGCTTAAGTACTAGCCATCTCTGCTTAGGGGGTCGCCTAGTAGAGTTTCTCATAGACGGTTATGTCATGGGACGGGGAACGGAATAGCTGTTGTCGCTAGGTCTGATCAGTCTAGGACTAGGATGTTTTCCTACCTTGTGGTATAGCCTCGATTTACAGAAGTCGACTATTGACTGGACTAAGAACTTATGCCTGTTTGTAGAAGTATTTGTCTTTCATGTTTGTATGATTCTATGAGTTTTAGAAGGTGAGATGCAAGCCGGCTAAGATTGATAGAGTTTGGATTACTGGTTGTTAACTGATGCACATGATTACGTGTTGATTAGGGTTTGAGTGTATCATGGCCATGTTACAGGGTAACCTCTGAGCTAGCATACCAGCTTCCCTACCTCTTGTTATAGTTTATTATCAGATTCACATGATAGCTTTCACATGATAGGTTATATGTTAGTTATCTGTTTCATAACATGAAAAGCATATCTTATATGTTAAGGTTTTGTATTTTCTATATACATTACTTTTATGTTAGTCATGTTTTATTAAACTCGACATTTCGTGGCTGGGAGAACTCGGAGTTACTCCCCACTGACTGTGGCTTCCGTGTTTATATTTAATGCGGTTGGCAGGTTTGTGATGCATACTTGGGTACATTGACGAGCTAGCGAGTGAAGTATTTACCTTGGACCTATATTCGGTTCTTAGGATTGTATATTATTATACACTCTTTTATTTAAGTATTTATACGGGAAACATGTCTCCCGTTTTGGATATTTCTTTTGTATAATATTATTTCCTTTTTGTTATGAACCTTTTTATTTAAGACACCTTTGTTATGTATTATCATCTTTTATTTAGTTAAATTATTTTTTTTTTCTTTCCGCAAATTTGAGGTTGTCACAACCCAATCAACTCATTTGAGTAAGCCTTACTCGGCCGAGTGCCAAGTACACAGAAATACGGAGTATGACAAGCCGGACATGCCTAGGTTGTTGTAACTTGTAAGGTAAAGAAAACGAATTAAACAGGACACAATAAGAGTTGAAAATCGTAAAAATTAGAATTCCGAATAAATTATCCCACTGAATAAGGAAAAGTCCGAACTTAGAGGTTGGACTGAAAATGGTCTCATTTTGAACCATTCTTTGTTAAGCTACCTTCTATAACTAAGGCACTGCAACAAAATACGAAGATAACATAGGTTAAATGTGATATAATCTTAAAAGAAAATGGAGAGTTCCATGAATGGTATAAGAAATCTTTCGCTCACTGCACGTAAATAGTCAGTTCGAAATATACAATCAAACAACATAAAATTGAAGGTCAAATAACAAAGTCCAAGCAGATACTCTGGTGTGAAAACAAAATCCATTAGGGGAATTTAGTTTCAGGTCTAATAAATGTTTTAATTGAAGCAAAACTGGTGATCACGTCTTCACAATCGATATTTCTATCTAAATGAATTAGTATGTAGATGTGAAAATGGAGCTTTCAAAGTGCAAGACTCATTCTACAGATATTAGCTAGCACATTCCGTATAATTTGTCTAAACAATCATAGATAGTAAAATGTGCTTCTTTCTATACACACTATGCTCTACACCCCGTATAATCAGTGTGAAGAGTTTATGGAATCTTGGAGCGCACAACAACAAATTAATTGTTTATTCTTACCAAATTAAGTGTCGGGGATGGGCTGCTAGGGATTGAGGTTCGAGGGTGAAAAAATAAAGTGAGAGGGTCTTGATAAGGGGGATAGAATACAGGACCAAGGGGGAGGAGAGTTGATCGAAATCGCATGGAAAATTGGGCCAAAAACGACTTTAAAACGAGCTCAAAAGGCCACTCCAAAATCGAGCTAAAATCTCGTTTAAAACATAATTTTAAAAGAAATGTAAGATGAAAAGTTATTAATGAAACTTAAAGTCGACTTTTTAAGTCGAGCACAAAAATCGAGTTTAAAAAATGTTTCAAAACTGTATCTTCACTTTAAACTTAATTCAAAATTAACACAAACAATAAAGAAACGAAATTCAAAGACGACTTATAAATAAATGAAACCCTTTAGATTAAAATAAGCTAAAATATTTAATTTAAAGTTTGTTTAAAACTTTTTAAAACTAACTCGAAATAAATCATTTAAAACTAATTTAAACAATACAAGATCAATTAAATCACATTTTATATCATAAAATGAAATCAATAAATTGATGGCGTCGAAATGATATTACATATTATTCTATCATCATCGGGTGTTGGACGGGAGTCTTCTAAATTCCGATATTAAAAGATACGAGTATCTACGAACCCCTATAAATGATTTCATCGATAGAGACAATCCGTACTGATAGATCCCCAATGGTTTTAATGTCACTCCACAAGTGAGAACGTACAAACTGGATGAAGGCAAGCGGTAACGTATTTAACAAACATCTGACTTATTGGGTATTTATGAGTCAATCTTTCTCCTTTTGACCAAAATATTAGTGGAATGTTCGTCTTCTTAAGGATAAACTTGTTAAGAGTGAGACAGAAATCTTGCCATATTTAATACCATCTTGTATGATGTGCCTTAGTTTGTAGCACATTTTGGTGTCGTGCCATTTCCCCTATGGTATAGACTGAAAGTCAATAGACCTTAATTAGACTCCTCTAATTAGTTACTAAATTACTTGTTAATTTAGTATTTAATGATCTATGTAACATGCATGCAAATATAAAGACATTTATATAAAAGAAGAAATTTTCTCACATTGAAATGGAAATATTATGGGCACAACAAGAACTCCTTTTTGTTGTTCTTGAGCTATAATATAGATGATCCTCCAAAAACCTTCAAACTAGAAGATCTCCTTTAAATTGCACCCAAGATTAACCCAAATAAACTTAACTTATTACTAACTAGATAATAAGAAAAGTTACACTAATATTAGAATATTTTACTACTATAGTAATACTTAGTGAATATTAGTGTATGAGAGTTTTAGAAAGATGAGAGGATTTTAGTGAGATAAAGCAAATAAGCAAGAATGAACAACACAAAATGAACAACCATATTGCCCTTTTATAGACAATATGGCCGGTCCATATAGGCCTCACAAGGCACTTATTTTGCTTATATTAATTCACATGCAAAGTGGTGGAGTGTAGTGTTGAGTGAAATGATTTTAGGTATACTATTCATGTCATAATCACATGTGACTTGTGAGCATGAACAAAAGCAACCATCATCACCTACACTACTACTATGATCGGCCACATGTGGCCTTATATGGTCAATTTTGATTTTTTATATTTGTCCCACAAATACTTATTAATCATATGCTTAATGATCTTATATAATTAAGTGTTAATTTGATCATATAACAATTATATGACACAAATAAATAAATAATATGTACTTAACATTTTAAGTGATATTTTACCATTATATCAATATATAATGGGTCCCACAATGCTTAGTTAATTTAATTTACAACTCCTTGTAAATATAATTAACTAATTAGCTCTACCTCAAAATATATGTAAACCCTCAACTAATTTAGTAAATTATCGATTAATTACTAAACTAGATCTTATTTAATCATATTAAAATAAGATATAAATTTATTAGTCAATTATTGCATAATTGAAAAATAAACTTAATCGAATTCGAGTTCCTAACTCAATTTCCAACTATTAACTCTCGTATGTATATATCAAATATATGTAATGGACTAATCAACTTTATCATATACAAATAACAAATAACTATTTGGGTTTCATCCTTTAGGTGTGACCGAAAGGGATTAGTTGATCACCGTCGTCAAACGAAAATAACGTCAAACTCTAGTCAGCCAACCGTTATTGATTTACGTTAAGCAACTGACTAATCATATATATATATATATATATATATATATATATAGTCAATAAATATCCCAATTATATTCCTTAATGAGATTTATTATGTGGGGCACTATTGTGGAGGACACATACTCCAACAATCTCCCAGTTGTCTGACACAAGCGTGCGTCACCAATTCTCTTGTCTCTTTATCACATCTCCCACTCAACGCAAGGTGTCTTTCAGGTCGCACTTGCGATTGATTATATCTAGATTGGTTTTCTCGATAGGGAGAGTAACTGTCTGAACGGAAAATCTACCATATATCTCTTTCCGAGCGTGGCCACGCATTTACAGTAACTACTCCTCGAGTGGCCTAAAGATGTTCGTACCCAACGTGGGTGGACAATTCCTGTTGATTCATATACTCTATATGATGCAGATCACCATGACCCAGAATACGTCCATAGGCCTCCTTTTACGGCACGACCTAGAACATCAACCAAACCAATCAAAAACTGCCCTGACTCAGATAGACGGTCGCCAGTCAAAAGAATCGACTCAAAGGAATAAGATAGAAGACCCTGCCACGACCAGGCATCAATTAATTGATTTAAGGGTCTCTACAAAGGTCACTGTCCGACAGAGTGTCATACAGGCTGTCTATGTAATCGACCAGTCATCTCCATGAACCCATGGTGCTGAACCAACCATCTATCGACTTACAATCTAGTCACTTCGAGATGTCACCTCATTGAGTGACTAGGGACAAAATACTAAGTTCGTCCTATTCACTTGAATAGGGTCCAACATTGTCTTACAATCTATTCGGATAAACAAAGTATTAAATTTAGTCAAACTAAATAAAAGAGTTATAATAAAACTCGAACAATGAATGCAATTATCATATATGAAATAATTAATACAACATTCAATTATTACATATTACATAATCTAAAGCAACTCTGGTACTCGTATCAATCTCATTGTGACGACATGACCATCATGCTTATCCTTTGATAAAGGCTTGGTTAAAGGATCAGCAATGTTTTCATATGTCCCAACCTTACAAATGTAAATTTTCTTTCTATCCACGTAATCTATAATTACATGATATTTCCTAAGTACATGTCTAGACTTATTATTAGACTTGGGCTCTTTTGCTTGAAAGATAGCCCCACTGTTATCACAATAAATCGTGATAGGATCTTCGGCAGTAGGGACTACCGCTAGTCCTTCCAAAAATTGCAGAATCCACACAGCTTTCTTTGCAGCTTCAGACGCTGCAAGGTACTCTGCTTCTGTTGTAGAATCTGCTGTAACGCTTTGCTTGAAACTCTTCCAGCAAACAGATCCTTCATGCTCTAATCTACTTGTCTAAGTAGATATTCATGAAAGTGAGTGGGAGCTCTAAAAGAGATGTTTTTGTTCTTAATTGTTAAGAATAAGACGAGGTTCAAGAGTAGGTTGGCAGGATGTTGGCACAAGGCGAGGGAAAAAGGCAAGACTATTTTGAATAGGAAAGTCAAACCCATGCAAGGTGTCGAACCCAACTTTTGATGATTCTATAAATACAGTGTAAGACACTAGATAAGGATCTGCCCCAAGTTTTTGGAGAAATAGAAATTGGGTGTACTACACCTAAAAGTACTTTCATCCATAATATCTATATGATCGACGTTTATTTTGCTAAATGCAATTTTTGGGTATTAGATACTTATTATGGTTTTCATCAATGTATTCAATGCATATAATAATGATTCGTGCGACGACTAGCCATGATTAAATGTCGATCTACAAGGGAAATATAACTATTGTAGTTTTATTTCTATAGAGACATATAAAAATTATAATGTGCTCAAACTAGTTTTGGATTTAGAGGTATAATTTTATAAAAGTTATTATGTACACGAATTCTAAATAAGAATATAGTATCAACCTTAGTGTACGACACAAGTGTTTCACTTCTGTGAATAGAACAAGTGTTGTATCTTTTTATGCCTGTACCTGGTCAATGGTTATGCATGTGACAACCCTCGCGAATGCGGAAATAAAACATAACAAGCATGTGATTTATATAGCGGAATATACAGTGTTTTTAAAACTTTTTACATGCAAATAGAAATGTACGAGGAATGTCAATAATTACAAACCAAAGTATAATATACTACAAGAGACGGAATCTCTCCAAATGTTAACAAAAGACAAAGTTATTTAGCAACTAGCTAAGGAACGTCTAGAGGTGAATCATCCAGGCCAACGCCCGCTAGTTCATACCCGAACCCAAAATACCATAAGCAAAAAGCCATCCAATCAAGCAACCTGATCATCCATGAAAACCATGAATGCCATAGTCAGTGGGGAGTAACTCCGGGTTCTCCCAGCCATATCACATTAAACATACTTAAACGGTAATACGAAAGTAGAAGCATGCATATATAAATATACATGTGAAATACGAGAAGGATAAATAGGCAATTCAATATATAAAGATAAGAGCACATGAAGTACAAATCCGTAACCATCATACTATAGATAGACTCGGGGATGACACTCTTAGGCAACCATACAATCACTAAGGCTTGTATCTCACCGTTAGCGGCATAAGTTTGATAAGATTGAGACTCGACAAACAAACCATGCCAAGTTATCCAAAGATCACAAATAATCAATCATATAATCATCCATTCAAACGTACAATACGTTGACGACATCTCTCACGGTAAATGACACGCACTAGCACCGTGTACATGCAAGTATGATTAAAATGGCATCCACGGGATAAAACATTGGCGAGAACACATACACGGTTCAATACATTTCGTATATGTAGACTAATTTCCTCCCGGTAGGACGACGATATAAATATCCGATCCTAGTCTAAACCTGACCAGACTTTCGGAATAACAATTTCCGATTCGACATGCGATAAACATTTCGCATCCAAGACTCGGTCAATCATAGACGCCGAGTACCCCAAATTCGGTCAACCTTCACGAAAGAGGCGGAAAAGAGCACAAGCATCATAACAAGTGGTACACTACATGCAATGACACCACCTCGCAAGTATCCAACATTTGACGGCCGGGTCGATCAACGCAAAGCGTTCGCCTCCCAACAACGCTGTCATATGCCCACTAACACATGGAATTAAGCAGTAAGGATACACTCCCCGTTCCGACATTCCAGCCTTACGAACGTGGAGGTAGCCAGGGGAATGAGAGTACAAAGCACATAACAAATAGTGCTCAAACCGTAACATGTGTAAAACCGACTCAAAGTGGGATATACGAAAACCTGTCACAAAACATGCGATACAAGCGAATGGAATATCATTTATTCGAAACATTAATATTTAAAGTCATTACGTAAATTTATATGATAAACGAACCATCGGAATTATTATAAATGAAAAACATAAGTAAGAAATACAAATCGAAGGTCAGCGTGTGCCAGCCGGTCAAGGGGACCGGCTGCCGGCTACCCGGCTGGCACCAATATATCATTTGAAAAACAATTGAAAATGCAGCATGTCCCAGCCGGTCAAAGGGACCGGCTGCCGATTACCCGGCTTGGACCAAAGTCATACGAGAAAATGAAGTAATATTGGCATGTGTCTCAGCCGGTCGGCCGGCTGAGACGTATTGTATATTAAAATTCTACGTAAACAACAATTCAACATTAGCCACTCCCCAGCCGGTCGGCTGGCTGGGGCATATTATGCACGAAAATTATCATTTAACATCACAAATCATCAATTCTCATATCAATTATCAACTAACAACAACCATCAACAAATCATCAATTCTCATATCAATTATCAACTAACAACAACCATCAACAACAACACAATTCCTATGATTACTAATCTTATTCTCAATACGATTACTAACATAGAAAACACATTAAAACACGTAAATGATATCGAGTAACCCTTCACCGTTACCTTTATGCGTCTTTAATCGATTTCTAAGTCTTCCTCCACTAGATAGTAATCTTTGTCGGGTTCTAGAAAGTCTCCACCTACAATTAGATAATAAAAGATGAATATAATTCACCTTTGAGAAAGACGGATAAATTGAAAAGTGAGAAAGACGGTAATTTTATTACCAATTAAGATAGATGACGATGTGAGGGAAAGAGTAAGACGAAAATTAGCGGATTTGAGCAAGTAACGAAGGAGTAGTGACGATTTTGAGATTGAGCAAGTATGGAACTTAGGTTTTAGTGGTTACTTGATGAAGAAGAAGAAGTAAGTGGAAAATGAGGGAGTTAGGGTTTGAGGGAGTATGAGGGAGTAAGTGGGAAAATATGGGAAAAAGCCCATAAGCGTCTTAAGACATAACTTACTCGGAATCTCGCGTAAAGTCCGAAAACGAACTCGGATTTTCTAAAATAGACACGGGAAATTAAATTCTATACTAAATCTAAATTTCGCTGAAAAGTATCCGTATAATATTTTTCAATTACTAATAGGGTACATTTGCGGGTGTTACAATCACCCCACCTTGTAAAAAGTTTCGTCCTCGAAACTTGAGAGTAGAAAACAAAAGTATCAAGGACAAGAATCGGTTTTCAAAATTAATACGAAAACTTTTATAAGGGAAATATTTATGAAACGAGGTTCATTTCGAAAATGGTTGAAGGATATTTTCACAAGTGCGAAACTTTATTTACGGATCGCATGAGTGCCCGTCGCGAACGAGTACTCTAATTATCCAAATCAAAGCAATGTCGAAATAGTGAAATCGAAAATCAAAACAAGCGTTAGTAAGTGCAGGACTAGTCACCAGACGTCTCCAATAATAAGTCCAAACATCCAACCAAACGCAAAATCCAAACATAAAAGCAAAAGAAATCCATTTTCTCCAAAAAGAGGGTACACAATCCATCTTTAGACTTCTTTGAAACGTTAAATTAGAAATACAATATGAAAATTTGAAGGTTTTCTCAAAGATAAAATCAAATAACAAGATATTACACGTACATAGAGCGACTCGAACATCAAGTTCACAAATCACGATAACATAATATATACAAAACACGCAAAAACAAAAGAAATCGAACTCTTAGGGATAGGAATATCACGATAAAATCGGTAAGAAGATCTACAAGAATTCGACATCACTAACTTTACGATAAACTAGTCCTCAAGAGAAAGCGAATTACCCAATTCCCAACTCAACATTTTCAATCATTAGATTCCTACGAAAATTATTTCTTAACCACGAGACTTCAAGCCACTAAACCAATTATTCAGATTCAATTAGTATCTACAAAAGTCCATCGGCACGGTAGACTCCACGACTAACAATCCACATGAAAGATTCAATTAGTAACTATTATCGTGATCCACTCAATTCTCAAAATAATACTACAATACCAAACTCCAAATCTAAAATCACCAAGAGAGGATACATTATCACTATTAGGATTCATCATAGAGCTTAAGTCCTATTTTCCATAATCAAATACAACATGAAATTTGCTCAATCCAAAGACACGTATTTTAACTAATGAATTCCAAACTACATTACATTTACTCTTTGAGCCTTACAACGGGATATCCAAACCACTAGAGGAAAGATTAAGCAGCAACGAGTTAGGAAACGATAAGGAAATCTCAAGGAGAACACCAGAATACTTCGGCCCGAGATTATAAGAGAGGGACACTTGAAAATAACGAGGTCATAAGCAAGAGACAAAGCAGATAGTAGAGTTATGCAGATATGTAACAACCCAAAAAGTACCCAATTTTTCTAGTAAAAATGTTTTACGAATACTATTCAGCAAAGTTAAGTTTTAAAATAGAATTTATTGTTTCGAGTCGTATTTGGAAATTCCGAGTTCGTATTTGGAATTTCTGCGAGATTTCATGAAAATCCCGTTTTAAGCAATCTCTTTGACTTTTCTTGGAACGTTTTAAGTCCGTCTTGACTTTTCTTGACTTTTTAAAGTCGTCAATTGACTTTTCTTGAACTTTTAAGTCGTCATTAACTTTTCGTTGACTTTTAAGTCATCTTTGGACTTTCTTGACTTTTAGTCGACTTTTGACTTTCGTTGACTTTTTCAACAGACCGCCTTGTAATTTTGAAGACCGAAATTAATTTATTTAAAAAAATAATATTTTTAAATTTATTTTTATTAAGATTTATTTGGATTTATGAAAATTTAATATAATTATTTTGAATTTATTTGGAATTAAAGAATAACTTTTACGGTTTTAACCCGAACGTCATTTAACTATTCCCGAGTCATCTAAAATCCCGAAACAAACCCGAAACCCGACTTTGGCATGAGTCACACGCCCATGTCATCCTTTTCCACTCACTTTTGGATATTTTCATTATTTTGATTAATCTAATAATAATCTCTTAGATATTTATTACTTTATCGATCCGTCAACGAAAATTACGCAAACCGTTTACAAAACAGACCCGACAATCACCATTTCACACGGCACTCTTACCCTCTAATAGGACTAGATATTTGTCTTTCTTTTCATTAATATAACATAATATCTAGATATTTGATTTAATTAACTTAATATCTACTTAATTACCGTAATATAATTATTAAACCCGAGTCAATTCCGTAACAACAATTTCAAAACCCGACTCATTATTTCTTCTATATGTACACGGCTCACACTCCATCATTACTCACTAACAACTTTTCATTTTACAATCAATCACATTAAGATCTAATTAACACTTTCTTTAATCGTTCTTCGTCGTTCTTGAGCGTTCTTCATCGTTCTTGAGCAAAATCGTCACAAAACATTCGTTACTTGTTCAAATCCGTCCTAACTTATATTTCTAGAATCTCCTCTTCGCTTTCCATCTTCAAGTACGGTTTGTTTTCAATTTCGGCAAAATCGTTTTCAACACTTTAATTATGGAAAATCAAGTTTTTAATTCTAATAATGTTTTCCTTGTCATTTCTTATAGGGGAAGATTTTGAAGACGAGTTTGGTGACTCGTATATTTTAGGAGAAGATTAGAAGACGGGTTTCTTATTTTTATTTACTTCTTATTTTGGTGCTAATTGATTTTGCTAGCTACGGTAACAATTCCGATTTACTCGACGAAATAATGTCACATATCTTTTGTTTTTGGTTCATCTTTTGTTTTTGTTCATGTTATTGTTATTTGTGGATTTTAGTAATAACATGATAAGTAGTAATGATTTTTATGTTGTATGGAATTTTTAGCATGTTTGGGGTTTTTGACATATTTGAATGATTTAATTATAATCATGATTTTTGTATGGATGATTGTTAAAATGGTTGTTTGTTAATTAAAAACATGTTGGAATTTATTTGGTGTTGTTTGTGGTTGGAGCCGTGGAGAAGGGCTGGAAAACCGACCCAAACCAGCCGGTTCAGGCCTGGTTCAGGCCGGTTCAGGCCGGTCCAGCCCGGTCTGGATTTGGTCCGGGTATGGTCCTTGGGTTTTGTGTCGATGTTTGATTGTTTTGTTGTTGTTTTGACGGGTTTTAAATATGTTAAGCATGCGGGAAATTATTAAGAAACGGTTTTATAAATGTCGACCAAAAACTGGCCAAAACAGCCCGTGGGCCCAACCAGGCCCGGTTCATTTCGGCCCAGTCAGGCCGGCCCAGCCCTTGACCCGTGAGATATTTGGACTTGTGACGGGTTTCGGGTTTATCGTTATTATTATATTATGTTTTGTAATATTTAACAAGTGGGAAAGTTAATAAGTAAAATATTTAATTAAAAAGTTTTTCATAAATTATTATTTCTCGCATGTTAGAAATTATAATACAAGATTGTAGTTTAATTTGATATCCTTTAAGTCCAACGGGTTTTT
>JAIUZE010045350.1:0-26862 GCA_022085475.1 Heliosperma pusillum | reverse complement strand
AACATGTAACCTAGCATATGAAAGCTATCATGTGAATTCGGTAATAAAATATAACTCGAGGTAGGGAAGCTGGTATGCTGGCTCAGCGGTTACCAAGTAACATGGCCCTGATACACTCAAACCCTAATCAACACGTAATCATGTGAATCAGGTAACAACCGTTAATCCAAACTCTATCAATCCTAGCCGGCTTGCATCTCACCTTCTAGAACTCATAGAATCATACAAACATGAAAGACCAGTACTTCTACAAACAGGCATAAGTTCTTAGAACCGTCAATAGAAGACTTCTGTAACTCGAGTCTATACCACAAGGTAGGAAAACATCCTAGCCCTAGACTGATCAGACCTAGCGACAACAGCTAAACCATTCCCTGTCTCATTACATAACCGTACATGAGAAACTCTACTAGGCGACCCCCTAAGCAGAGATGGCTAGTACTTAAGCTGGCTCCCTTCCCAAAGCGGAACTCTTAGGATGCCATGCCCCCGACTTGGTATCAAAAGGCCCAAGCCAGTGACACAAAAGCTATCAAGCAGTGAACTATATACTCGTTAAAGATAGTAAGGCCTATCAATGTCATGGTCCAAGCTACTCATTTAGAATTAGAATGGTCAAGACGGCATATACTCATAATTCTCTATGGGTACTTAGTCAACACGACACCAACCATATAATCAAACAGTCACAGACTAAATCACTATCCATGTGACTTAATTCATATAAATCATATTCAAATATCATATCGCCTCATATCTACTAAGGCTCATTCATTCATTCATTAAATAAAACCTTACCTGAAGACAAATCCCCGACCCGAGTCCCGCGACGGGTCATCAGTCAAACCGGGGCTGACTAGATCTTAGTTTGACCAAACCCGTTGGATCAAACCGGCTAGAAACAGAGTCTTAGCCCTCGAGGCTTGAACATAAAATCACATATTCAATACATGTTATTATATTAAAACTCCTAACATGTGAATAATTAAATCTTACGTAAACCCCCGTTTGACTTAAAGGCTATCAAATTAAACCACGATCTCGTCTTATAATTTCTAACATGTGAGAAATAATAATTTTATGAAAAACCTTTGTAATTAAATATTTTACTTATTAACATTTCCCACTTGCTAAATATTACAAAACACGATAAAAATGACGATAACTCAAAAACCGTCACAAGTCCCAAAGTGGGACCCCCGGGCTGAGTTGGGCCGGACCCACATGGGCCTGGACTGGGCCCCACGGCTGTTTTGGCTACAAATGGGCTGTTTTGATTTAACTTTTCTAAAACCGACTTCTAATATTTTCCCGCATGCTTAACATAATTAAAACCCGTCAAAACAACAATTAAACAATCAAACATCGACACAACCCAAAGACCAAAACCCGGACCCACCATGGACCAACCCAGACCGGTCTGAACCGGCCTGGACCGGCCTGGTTTGGACCGGTTTTCCAGCCACCAATTCGGCCACCTACATGGCTCAACAACCCCAATTCCAAATAAATTCTAACATGTTTTTAATTACTAACATCCATTTTTAAACATCCAATTTAACCATCCAACATGCAACAATCATCATCATGAAGAAATCATCAAAATATAACAAGGACACCAACATATTCATAAATTCCTACAACATAATAAAATCAACCACTTATCATGTTACTAACTAAAATCATAAAACCATAATCATATGATCAAAAACTAAAGATGAACCAAAAACTAAAGAAAACCAAAGCTACTAAGGTATGTAACATCTATTCGTCGAGTAACTCGGAATCGTTACCTTAGCTTAGCTAAAATCAAGTAGCACCAAAATAATAAGAACCAAGAAAATAAGAAACCCGCCTTCTAATCTTCCCCTAATATATACGAGTCACCAAACTCGTCTTCAAAAATCTTCCCCTATAAGAAATGACAAGAAAACATTATTAGAAGTAAAAATAGATTTTCCATAATTAAAGTCTTGAAAACGATTTTGACGGAATTGAAATAAAACCGTACGTGAAGATGAGGAGCGAAGAGGAGAGTCTAGAAATATAAATTAGGAAGGATTTAATTAAGAAATGAAGATTTTATGAAGGTTTTGCTCAAGAACGATGAAGAACGGTTGATGAACAATGAAGAACACGAAGAACGATTAAATAAAGTGATGTTTTGATCTTATTTTGATTTGTTGTAAAGTGAAAAGTTGTTGGTGAGTGGAAAGTGGAGTTGAGCCGTGTAATATAGGCCAAATAAAGGTGTTGAGTTTTGAAATTGTTGTTCCGTAATTGACTCGCGTTAAATAATTATTTTACGGTAAACGATTAAATATAATTAACGATAAAGTCAATTATAACAAATATCAAGATATTATGTTATTATAATGAAAAGAAAGAAAATATCAAGGACAAAAAGAGGAGATGGAGCCGTGTGGCTTGATGAGCAATCGGGTCTGATTTATCGATTTGCGTAATTTTCGTTAACGGATCGATAAAGTTAATAAATATCTAGATATTAAGATTTGTTTAATCAAAACAAATAAAATATCTAGTTGTGAGTGGAAAACGATGACATGGGCGTGTGACTCATGCCAAAGTCGAGTTTCGATTTTGTTGCGCGCTTTACGATGCGTCGGGAATAGTTAAATGACTTTCGATTAAAAACCGTATAAGTTATTCTTTAAATTCTAAACAAATTCAAATTAATTATATTAAATTATGATAAATCATAATAAATATAAATCAAAATAAATCAAAAATATAATTTTTTTAAATAAAATTTCGGTCTTCAAAATCGCAAGACGAGTCGGGAAAAGTCAACGAAAGTCCAAATCGACTAAAAAGTCGGGAAAAGTCAAAAATGACTTAAAAGTTCAGAAAAGTTTAAGACGACTTTAAAAGTCAAGAAAAGTAAATGACAGCTTTAAAAAGTCAAGAAAAAGTCAAAGACGATTTAAAAGTCAAGAAAAGTCAAAGACGACCAAAAACGGTCTTTTCATGAAATCTCTCAAAAATTCCAAATACGAACGCGGAATTTCAAAATAAGACTCGGAACAAAAATTCCTATTTTAAAAACTTAAGTTCTACTGAAAAGTGTTAGTAAATATTTTTACTAGAAAAATCGGGTATATTTCGGGTTGTTACAATCACCCCTCCTTTTAAAAAGTTTCGTCCTCGAAACTTCGAAGAAGGAACGTAACATATATGTAGGTCTATTTCAAAACCGTTAAAAATATACTTGTAATATAAATATAGGATCTTATCAATGGAACGGAAGGTTCTCGTCCGCGGTCAAAAACCTCGTCGTCCAAATCAAAGACTTCAAAGATACATTTTCGCATCAATAAATGAGAAAACTAGTTATCGAACGTCTCCAATAACAAGTCTCAACACTCCTTGACGGTAAAATACTTGAAATCATAAAACATTTATAAAAGCTTTTAATTCAAAAAAATTCTATAGTAAAAGTAATAACATTACTATCTATACCTAAAACTTCTAACTAAAGCTTCTAATATCCTATCTATACGAGATGACAATTGATAGAAGGAACGAAATATTCGAAAGAATAAATCGAATAGAAAGAAGAAAGAAAGAAGGAAAGAATAAAGAAAACGAAGGATGAACCCCAATACTATCTTCCCTCTATGAAAATTCTAATGTCGACAGTAACTCGACAATACTAACTGTACAAGTAAACTAGTCCTCAAGGGAGTGCAATATATCCTCAACATTTCAATCATCGGATTCCTACCAAGATATTTCATAAGCATGCCACCCCGAGTAGCAACTCCCAATTATTCCAATTCAATAACAATCTTCTAAGGTCCATCGAAACTATTATTGGAAATCACCATCAAAAATATTTATAATTAAGGGAACAAAACCGCTAACAACCACAAAGTAAAGGACTTACTATGAAATCCTTTAATCCAATTTATTCCAAAAATTCATTAACTCAACTTATTTACAATGAATCCTCTCATCCTCCAAAGTTGAATCTCGAAACCTCAAAGAGATTAGTCACACAAAACTCGATTCACTTCACGTTTGCCAAACATATGGCAATGTGACCGTAATTAATTTATTTATCTCTTCCAAACTCTCAATACATCGGTTTTCGCTTATGTCGATATTCCTCAAGTTGTGTCATCAAATCCAAATTCCACAAAGTATTGATTCCCGTTAGGGTCCAACCTTTAACGATAACAAATTCTCAAGTAACATTAAAATCACTAAATTTTCTAACCACAACTACCACTATTATTAAGCTTATTTCGATCCTCAAAAGATATTGCAACTTCAAGCTTTCATATTTTAAACCACTAGGATAGTTTCTTCCTAAACTTATTCTCCATTTTCCATAATCATTTAAACACGAAACTAGCTCCATAGGACGGTTAGGTATCTTATTCGAAACTTCTTATTTACTCCAAAATAGACATGTCATAAGCATGTCTTCAAACCAATACTAAACTTCTAAGTCCAAAAGACTAAATTACTAATGAGTTAAGAAGTAATAGCCAACTCATTCGACTTTACTCCATCGAATATCATGAACTATTTACCCACAAGTCACGACAAGCATCCAACAATAAAATCATTAAACATACCTTACCACACCTTCCTCAAGGATACCAACTCTCACCACCATAGGGTGAAATTAGATCTATACCATTTTCCTCAAATCACAAGTTCAGTCTACCTAACACTAATATTCCACAAAATTTAAAGTTCTTCCTACTAAGTATAGTATACCCCAAACAAATGGGTATGACATCCTTAAAAAAAAAAAAAAAAAAAAAAATTACAAAAGGAAGGTAAGGGTACCAATGGTATAATGGAGGAACTATTAAGAGTAATTTCCAAGAGGTAAATAAGTTGGAGGAGAAAGAAGCACCTAGATAGAATGAAGAGGGCATAATATTATAAGGACGAGAGAATTCAAAGATGAAGAAGGAATTCACTTCAATTAGGCTTATAAATCTTCAAATCTTCGGTAGAAGATACTCCTTCTAGGTAACACATATTCCACCCTAAGTCGTAATATTGCCTCCTACATCTGGCTAGCCCTCCCAATCATAGCCTCCTTGGCAATTGTCTTCTTTATAGGAGGGACCTGGTTGGCAGTACACTATCTCTTCTACAACGAGGTCCAACCATCTTCATAAGAAACAAAACAAATTAATTTACTCCTAACAATTAGCATAAACAAATAGACTACAACATAAATCCTAATCTACCCATCCTACCATTCTATCTCACAAGTTTATTATTTTATTAAGGTCAAGTTATTTATGCAAGGGTACACAAACGTGCGTCGGGAGCAAAATGCTCTGATACCAACTGTGACACCCGCAAATTTGCGGAAAGAAAAAAATAATTTAAATGACACATGAAGTGTCTGAAATAAAAATGGTCATTACAATACGAAATAGTGCTACATAAGAATTATACAAGACAGGAGACATATCTCCCGTATAAATACGT
Source organism: Heliosperma pusillum (assembly GCA_022085475.1). Lineage (NCBI taxonomy): Eukaryota > Viridiplantae > Streptophyta > Magnoliopsida > Caryophyllales > Caryophyllaceae > Heliosperma > Heliosperma pusillum. The sequence goes on along the minus strand of JAIUZE010045350.1, from coordinate 21,381 downwards.
AATTAAAAGAGTGTATAATACTATACAATCTAAGAACCGAATATAGGTTCAAGGTAATACTTCGCTCGCTAGCTCGTCAATGTACCCCAAATATGCATTCACCACCTGTTCGACCGCATTAAATATAAACACGGAAGCCACAGTCAGTGGGGAGTAACTCCGAGTCCTCCCAGCCACGAAATGTTGAGTTTAATGAAACATGAATAACATAAAAGCAATGTATATAAAGAATACAAAACCTTAACATATATGATATGCTTTTCATGTTATGAAACATATAACTAACAAATAACCTAGCATGTGAAAGCTATCATGTGAAACCGATAATAAACTATGACTCGAGGTAGGGAAGCTGGTATGCTAGCTCAGAGGTTCCTCTCAGAAACATGGCCATGATACACTCACACCCTAATCAACACGTAATCATGTGAATCAGTTAACAATCGGTAATCCAAACTCTATCAATCCTAGCCGGCTTGCATCTCACCTTCTAGAACTCATAGAATCATACAAACATGAAAGACCAATACGTCTACAAACAGGCATAAGTTCTTAGGGCAGTCAATAGAAGACTTCTGAACTCGAGTCTATACCACGAGGTAGGATATACTTAAATATTTAGGCTCAGCGGTCACTCCGGTAACATGGCCCAAATACCAAGCACACATCTAGGCTCAGCGGTTACACTAATAACATGGCCCAGATCCAAAGCACATATCTTAGCTCAGAGGTTCCTCTCAGAAACATGTCCAAGATACGACTCGACCCTAAACCTAGACTGCGCAGACCCAGAGAAATGCGAAGATCCATCGCATCCAAGACCCATGATACAATCACATGAGTACACCCTAAGAAGATCCATCAAAGGGGTTGGCTAGTACTTAAACTGGCTCCATTTCCCAAAGTGGAAACAATGGCAGCCATCCCCCGACTTGGATATAAACCCACCAAGCCGGGACACAGAAGCTATCAAGCCGCAAACTCCATATACTCGTTAAAGATAGTACGGGCCTATCAATGTCATGGTCCAAGATACTCATTTAGAATTAGAATGGTCAAGACGCCATATACTCATAATTCTCTATGGGTACTTAGTCAACACGACACCAACCATATAATTAAACAGTCACGGGAAAAACATCCTAGCATGTGACTAATTGATAAATCATATTCAAATATCATATCGCCTCATTTCTACTAAGGCTCATTCATTCATTCATTAAAATAAAACCTTACCTGAAGACAAATCCCCGACCCGAGTCCCACGACGGGTCATCAGTCAACCGGGGCTGACTAGATCTTAGTTTGACCAAACCCGTTTGGTCAAACCGGCTAGAAACAGAGTCTTTATCACATAGACATAAAATCAACATATTCATTACATGTTATTTTAATAAAACTTCTAACATGTGAATTATTACATCTTACGTAAAACCCCGCTTGACTTTAAAGGATATCAAAATAAACTACGATCTCGTCTTATAATTTCTAACATGTGAGAAATAATAATTTTATGAAAAACCTTTTTAATTAAATATTTTACTTATTAATATTTCCCACTTGCTAAATATTACAAAACACGATAAAAATGACGATAACTCAAATACCGTCACAAGTCCCAAAGTGGGACCCACGGGCTGAGTTGGGCCGGACCCCACATGGGCCTGGATGGGCCCCACGGCCTGTTTTGGCAAAATGGGCTGTTTTGGCCTTTTTAACGGTTTTACTAAAAACCGTTTCTAATTATTTCCCGCATGCTTTAACATAATTAAAACCCGTCTAAACAACAATTAAACAATCAAACATTGACACAACCCAAAGACCAAAACCCGGACCCACCATGGACCAGCCCATACCGGTCTGAACCGGCCTGGACCGGCTGGTCTGGTCCGGTTTGGCCCCTCCTCCACGGTTCACACAACCAAAGCAACAACCCCAATTTCCAATTAATTCTAACATGTTTTTAATTACTACCATCCATTTTTAAACATCCAATTTAACCATCCAACATGCAACAATCATCATCATGAAGAAATCATAAAAATATAACAAGGACACCAACATATTCATAAATTCCTACAACCTAATAAAATCAACCACTTATCATGTTACTAACTAAAATCATAAAACCATAATCATATGATCAAAAACTAAAGATAAACCAAAAACTAAAGTAAACCAAAGCTATGTAACATTTATCCGTCGAGTAACTCGGAATCGTTACCTTAGCTAGAAAATCAATTAGCACCAAAATAAGAAGTATAAACTAAGAAACCCGTCTTCTAATCTTCCCCTAATATATACGAGTCACCAAACTCGTCTTCAAAATCTTCCCCTATAAGAAAAGACAAGAAAAACCTTATTAGAACTTAAAATATGATTTCTCATAATTAAAGTGTTGAAAACGATTTTGTCGGAATTTAAAATAAAACGTACGTGAAGATGGGGAGCGAAGAGGAGATCCTAGAAATATAAATTAGGACGGATTTAATTAAGAAATGAAAGATTTATGAATGTTTTGCTCAAGAACGATGAAGAACAAAAGATGAACGACGAAGAACACGAAGAACGATTAAAGAAAGTGATGTTTTGATCTTAATTTGATTTGTTGTTCAATGAAAAGTTGTTTGTGAGGAGTGATGGTGGTTTGAGCCGTGTACATATAGACAAATAAGGATGTCGAGTTTTGAAATTGTTGTTACGTAATTGACTCGCGTTTAATAATTATTTTACGGTAAACGATTTAATATAATTAACGATACAGTTAATTACACCAAATATCAAGATATTATGATATTGTAATGAAAAGTAATCAAAATATCAAGGCCTAAGAGAGGACTAAAGTAGACGTGTGAAATGGTGACTTCCGGTCTTATTTCGAGCGTTTTGCGTAATTTTCGTTAATTGATCGATAAAGTAACAAATATCTAAGATATTTGTATTAGTTTTATAAATCGAAAGAATTACCTATCTCAAGTGAGTGGACAACGATGACATGGGCGTGTGACTCATGCCAAAGTCGAGTTTCGATTTTGTTACGGGATTTACGATGAGTCGGGAATAGTTAAATGACGTTCGGTTAAAACCGTAAACGTTATTCTTTAAATTCCGAATAAATTCAAAATAATTATATTAAATTATGATAAATCTTAATAAATCTAAATCAAAATAAATCAAAATATTATTTTTTTAAATAAAATTTCGGTCCTCAAACTTATGAGGCGAGTCGGGAAAAAGTCAACGGAAGTCAAAGTTGACTGAAAAGTCGAGAAAAGTCGAAGATGACTTAAAAGTCAAGAAAAGTTTAGGACGACTTAAAAGTCAAGAAAAAGTCAATGACGACTTTAAAAAGTCAAGGAAAAGTCAAAGACGACTTAAAAGTCAAGAAAAGTCAAAGATGACTACAAACGGTCTTTTCATGAAATCTCTCAGAAATTCCAAATACGAACGCGGAATTTCAAAATAAGACTCGGAACAAAAATTCCTATTTTAAAAACTTAAGTTCTACTGAAAAGTGTTAGTAAATATTTTTACTAGAAAAATTGGCATTTTTTCGGGTTGTTACAATCCCCCCTCCTTTTAAAAAGTTTCGTCCTCGAAACTTAGAAGAAGGAACGTAACATATATGTAGGTCTATTTCAAATTGTTAAAAATATATTCGTAATAAAATTACAGGGTCTTATCACTGGGGCGGAAGGTTCTCGTCAGCTGTTACGAACACCAACGTCCCAAATCAAAGACTTTAAAAAGATACATTTTCGCATCAATAAATGAGAAAACTAGTTATCGAACGTCTCCAATAACAAGTCTCAACACTTCTTGACGGTAAAATACTTGAAATCATAAAACATTTCTAAAAGCTTTTAATTCAAAAACTTCATAGTAAGAATAATAACTCTATTATCTATTCCTAAAATTTCTAACTAAAGCTTATAGTAATATATCTAAGAGTAATGATACTCGATAGAAGGAACTGAATATTCGAAATAATAAATCGAATAGAAAGAAGAAAGAAAGAAGGAAAGAATAAAGAAGAACGAAGGGTGAACCCCAATACTATCTTCCCTCTATGAAAATTCTAATGTCGATAGTAACTCGACTATACTAACTGTACAAGTAAACTAGTACTCAAGGGAGTGCAATATATCCTCAACATTTCAATCATCGGATTCCTACCAAAATATTTCATAAGCATGCCACATCGAGTAGCAATTCCCAATTATTCCAATTCAATTAAAATCTTCTAAGGTCCATCGAAACTATTATTGGAAATAACCATCAAAATAGTTATAATTAAGGGAACAAAACCGCTAACCACCACAAAGTAAAGAACTTACGATGAAATCCTTTAATCCAACTTATTCCCAAAAATTTATTATTCAAATTATTTACAATAAACCTTCTCATCCTCAAAAGTTAAATCTCGAAACCTCAAAGAGATTTAGTCACACAAAACTCGATTCACTTAACTTTTGCCAAACATCGGGCAATGCCACCGTAATCGATTTATCTATTTTTTCCAAATTATTAATACATCGGTTTTCGCTTATGTCGATATTCCTCAAGTAGTCATCATATCCTAATTCCACAAAGTATTTATTCCCGTTAGGGTCCAACATTTAACGACAACAAATTTTTTCCAAGTAACATTTAAAGAACCACTAAAACTCTTAACCACAACAACCAACCACCATTATGCTTAATTCGATCCTCAAAAGAAAAGATATTGCAACTTCAAGCTTTCATATTTTAAAACCACTAGGAGAATTTCATCCTAAGTTTATCCTCAAATCCTCATAATTATCTAAACACGGAACTAGCTTAATAGGATGGTTAGTTACCATATTCGAAACTTCTTATTTACTCCACAATAGACATATCATAAGCATGGTCTTCAAACCAATACTAAACTTCTAAGTCCAAAAGACTAAATTACTAATGAGTTAAGAAGTCATAGCCAACTCATTCGATCTTACACCATCGAATATCATGAACTATTTACACACCATTCCTGACAAGTATCTAGCATTAAAATCATTAAACATACCTTACCACACCTTTCTCAAGGATACCAACTCTCACCACCATAGAGTGAAATTAGATCTATACTATTTTCCCCAAATCACAAGTTCATTCTAACAAACACTAATATTCCACAAGATTCAAAGTTCTTCCGACTAAATATAATATACCACAATCCGATGGTGATGACATCCATAAAAATGTTACAAGAGGGAGGTAAGGATACCAATAGTAAGATGGAGGAACTATCTAGAGAAATTTCCAAGAGACAATTAGGTTGGAAGAGAAAGAAGCACCTAGATAGAAGGAAGAGAGCTTAATACAATACGGACGAGAGAATTCATAGATGAAGAAGGAATACACTTTAATTAAGCTTGTAAATCTTCAAATCTTCGGTAAAGGATACTCCTTCTAGGTAACACATATTCCCCCCTCAGGCGTAATATTGTTCCTAGCAATTTGGCTATCCACCCAAGTATAGCCTCCCTGGCAATTGTCTTCTTTATGAGGAGGGACCTGGTTGGCAGTAACAACGATCTCTTCTACACGAGGTCTAACCGTCTTCATAAGAAACAAAACAAATTAAGTTACTCCTAACAATTAGCATAAACAAATAGACTACAACATAAATCCTAATCTACCCATCCTACCATTCTATCTCACAAGTTTATTATTTTATTAAGGTCAAGTTATTTATGCAAGGGTACACAAACGTGCGTCGGGAGCAAAATAGCTCTGATACCAACTGTGACACCCTCAAATTTGCGGAAAGAAAAAAAATAATTTAAATACATACTGAAGGTGTCCGAAATAAAAAGGTCATTACAAAACGAAATAATATTATACAAAAGAAATATACAAGACGGGAGACATATCTCCCGTATAAATACGGAAATGAAAAGAGTGTATAATAATATACAATCTAAGAACCGAATATAGGTCCAAGGTAAATACTTCGCTCGCTAGCTCGTCAATGTACCCCAAATATGCATTCACCACCTGTTCGACCGCATTAAATATAAACACGGAAGCCACAGTCAGTGGGGAGTAACTCCGAGTTCTCCCAGCCACGAAATGTCGAGTTTAATGAAACATGAATAACATAAAAGCAATGTATATGGAAAATACAAAACTTAAACATATATGATATGCTTTTCATGTTATGAAACAGATAACTAACAAATAACCTAGCATGTGAAAGCTATCATGTGAAACCGATAATAAACTATAACTCGAGGTAGGGAAGCTGGTATGCTAGCTCAGAGGTTCCTCTCCGAAACATGGCCGTGATACACTCAAACCCTAATCAACACGTAATCATGTGAATCAGTTAACAATCGGTAATCCAAACTCTATCAATCTTAGCCGGCTTGCATCTCACCTTCTAAAACTCATAGAATCATACAAACATGAAAGACAAATACTTCTACAAACAGGCATAAGTTCTTAGCCCAGTCAATAGTCGACTTCTGTAACTCGAGGCTATACCACAAGGTAGGAAAACATCCTAGTCCTATACTGATCAGACCTAGCGACAACAGCTATTCCATTCCCCGTCCCATGACATAACCGTCTATGAGAAACTCTACTAGGCGACCCCCTAAGCAGAGATGGCTAGTACTTAAGCTGGCTCCAGTCCCAAAACGGATCAGGCAGCCATGCCCCGACTTTGAGATAAGCCCCCCAGGCCGTGACACAAAAGCTATCAAGCAGTGAACTATATACTCGTTAAAGATAGTAAGGCCTATCAATGTCATGGTCCAAGCTACTCATTTAGAATTAGAATGGTCAAGACGCCATATACTCATAATTCTCTATGGGTACTTAGTCAACACGACACCAACCATATAATCAAAACAGTCACGGGAAAAACATCCTATCATGTGACTAATTGCATATCAATAATAATCAAATATCATATCGCCTCATATCTACTAAGGCTAATTCAATAATTAAATAAAACTTTACTTGAAGACAAATCCCCGACCCGAGTCCCGCGACGGGTCATCAGTCAATCGGGGCTGACTAGATCTTAGTTTGACCAAACCCGTTCGGTCAAACCGGCTAGAAACAGAGTCTTTTATCACATAGACTAAAATCAAATATTCATTAATCTATTTTATTAAAACCCCGCTTGACTTAAAGGATATTAATTTAAACTACGATCTCGTCTTATAATTTTTAACATGTGAGAAATAATAATTTAATGAAAAACCTTTTTAATTAAATATTTTACTTATTAATATTTCCCGCTTGCTAAATATTACAAAACGCGATAAAAATGACGATCACTCAAAAACCGTCACAAGTCCCAAAGTGGGACCCACGGGCTGAGTTGGGCCGGACCCACATGGGCCTCTACACGGTTCCCAACAACAACATCTACCAAATTATTTCCAACATGCTTTAATCATCAAACAACTATTTTAACAACCAATCTAACCATCATCATACAAAAATCATTATTATGAAAAATCATCAAAATTCATCAATAACACTAAACATATTAACAATTTCCTAGACAACATAAAAATCATAACTTATTAAAAATCATCAAAATTTATCAAGAACACTAAACATATTAAAAATTTCCTAGACAACATAAAAATCATAACTTATTAAAAATCATCAAAATTTATCAAGAACACCAAACATATTAAAATTTCCTAGCCAACAAAAAAAATCATAACTTAATAAAAATCATCAAAATTCATACAACATGATAAAAACCACTCCTTATCATATTACTACTAAAACTCCACCAATCATAAAAACATGAACCAAAAACAAAGATGAACCAAAATCAAAAGAAACAAAACTAAAGGCTATGTTACTAACTAAAATCATAAATAACCATAACATGAACAAAACTAAAAGCTATGTGACATTTATTCGTCGAGTAAAACGGAATTGTTACCTTAGCTAGCAAAACAATTAGCACCAAAATAATAAGAAGTATATATAATAAAAACCCTTCTCCTAATCTTCACCCAATATATACGAGTCTCCAAACTCGTCTTCAAAGTCTTCTCCTATAAGAAATAACAAGGAAAACATTATTAGAACTTAAATATAAATTTCCATAATTAAAGTGTTGAAAACGATCTTGACGGAATTTAAATTAAACCGTACATGAAGATGAGGAGCGAAGAGGAGATTCTAGAATTATAAGTTAGGACGGATTTAATTAAGAAACGAAGATTTTATGAAGGTTTTGCTCAAGAACGATGAAGAACAATTGAAGAACACGAAGAACAAATGAAGAACGATTAAATAAAGTGATATTTTGATCTTTATTTGATTTGTTGAAAAATGAAAAGTTGTTAGTGAGTGGAGTGTTGTGTGAGCCGTGTAAATATAGGCAAAATAAAGAGTCGAGTTTTGAAATTGTTGTTACGTAATTGACTCGCGTTTAATAATTATTTTACGGTAAACGATTAAATATAATTAACGATAAAGTTAATTACACTAAATATCAAGATATTATGATATTATAATGAAAAATAATGAAAATATCAAGCCCTATTAGAGGACAAAGGAGACGTGAGAAATGAACACAAATCGGGTCTGTTTTTAAGCGATTGCGGAATTTAAGTTGACAGACCGATAAAGTTACAAATATCTTAGATATTATTATTAGTTTAATCATATTAATTAAAAGATCTAACATGAGTGAAAAATAGGTGACATGGGGCGTGTGAAATGGGTAGGAATCGGGTCTGATTTTGAGCGATTTGCGTAATTTAAACGGACGGATCGATAAAGCTACAAATATCTTAGATATTTGTATTAGTTTAATCGAAACAATTAAAATATCTCAAGTGAGTGGAAAACGATGACATGGGCGTGTGACTCATGCCAAAGTCGAGTTTCGATTTTGTTACGGGATTTACGATGAGTCGGGAATAGTTAAATGACGTTCGGTTAAAACCGTAAACGTTATTCTTTAAATTCCGAATAAATTCAAAATAATTATATTAAATTATGATAAATCTTAATAAATCTAAATAAAAATAAATCAAAAATATTATTTTTTTAAATAAAATTTCGGTCTTCAAACTTATGAGACGAGTCGGGAAAAAGTCAACGGAAGTCAAAGTTGACTGAAAAGTCGAGAAAAGTCGAAGATGACTTAAAAGTCAAGAAAAGTTTAGGACGACTTAAAAGTCAAGAAAAGTCAATGACGACTTTTAAAAAGTCAAGAAAAGTCAAAGACGACTTAAAAGTCAAGAAAAGCCAAAGACGACTAAAAACGGTCTTTTCATGAAATCACTCAAAAATTCCAAATACGAACGCGGAATTTCAAAATAAGACTCGGAACAAAAATTCCTATTTTAAAAACTTAAGTTCTACTGAAAAGTGTTAGTAAATATTTTTAATAGAAAAATCGGGTACTTTTCGGGTTGTTACAGGGGAAGTCTGCTGATGAACGCTTCTTGGCTCTTATTCTACCAAGCCTTAATGGAGTGCTTTATTAGGTTGTCTAGGGTATGAATTTGGACGAAACATAGCAGCCTCTCAACCCTATAAATACCCTATGCATCACACACAATTTGAACAACATTTACTTGTATAAAAACCCTACCCTCCACACAACATTAGATTAGATTAGTTTTTCTTCTTTCTCTCATCTTTCTTAGTTTAGTTTAGTTTTAGTTTTCTCTAGTTTAGTTTAGTTCTAAGTTTTCTTCAATTGTATGGTTCTACTTGTAATTGGAACTCAAGTTTCCGGGTTTGCGTTTTCTATTCAAGTTCTTATTCCATTTCGATCTTTGCTCATCCTTTCCGGTAATCTTTATTCTCGTGTTTACATTATAGTTTCATTTTCTTTTAGTATTTCCTTTATCATGTTTACCATCCTTAGTTTTATAATCTTAGTTGCCCTTTCATTGTTAATCATGCATAAGTAGTCGTTTTTCAAGGGTGTAGAGTAGCCATGTTAGGTTGATTAAAAGATGATAAATGGATAAAAGAAATTGTGCTTTAAAACGTTGTGTCTATGCATGTTTGGATTGTAACGATGGTTAACGATTTCTAGCCAAAATTATTGACTAAAATGGAATTCTTTTCCAAGGTAGAAATACGTGAATTGAATAGACAAAGCATGACATGGTAGATTAAGACCTAGTAAATTGCCTAAATGCCTGCTAGACTATCTGATCTATGATTGTAATGAGCACATCATTCTTACGAACTCACAATGAATTATTTGCATGTTCTAAATCCAATTTCATCAATATGTTAATCTACATGTGTGAACCTACTTCCCTAGATTCTTTTCTTTATTGCATTGTTATCATTTTTATTATAGTATTTATTAATTAGTGACAAACATTTGCCAATCGTACAAGGTAGAGTTCTAACCATAACTATTCACAAGTATCTCCCGTCTCCCCGAGATCGACCCCTTACTTCCCTAATTACATTAATTTGTTGTTAGCCTAGTCTGGGTTATTTATCTTTGATTAGGGTACGCGACAACCCTGTCAAATTTTGGCGCCGTTGCCGGGGAGCACGGTTTTGTTTATTTGTGATTAGTAGAGTTTTACCTTGTCTTTTTCTTTTTTTTTCTTTTCTTTTGTCTCGAGGAACACTTGTTCCTTGAGATTTTTCTCACCTTTTCCTTGTAGTATAGTGACTCTTTTCAGGTAATAGGAATATTTTCTTTCAAAGGGATTGCTTTATTTTCTCTCAATGACTATCTATTTCCAACCTCCACAATGCGACAATGAGCCTTTCCATGAATACCTCGACCGATTTTATAGCTATTATAAACATACTATCTCTCTTGGGTATACCCTTGATGAGACCTCTACGAGACATGTCGTGCTTCATGGAATGCTCATTGAGTGTCGTAACCTGGCTATGCAATTGAGTGGTGGAAGTCTTTATTAGAATAGAGGAAAGGAACTTTGGATTTTCTTGAACTTTATGGCATCCCAAACAAGGGAAGAAACGTACCGGCGGTTGAGAATCCAAGAGCAACTCAATGAAATCATGGCTGAAGTTCAAATGCTCAAAAGGCAAAAGGAAGAACCCACGTTTAAAAGATGTAAGCCAATCAATTTTCCTTATGCTTTTTCATGTCCCCCATGTGAGTCTAATTCTCCCCAATCATATGAATTAATAGATGACGATGATGATGGTCCAACCTTTTTTATTGAAAGTCACTCTAGTGTCGTTCCATTTGACAATTTTTTGACCCCCATTATTGATATTTACCATATGGTAGTCGAGACTTTAGACAAGGATGTTGTTAAGCCCATTTGTGACTCCAATGGAGAGTCGTCGATCGAGTCATCAGATTTCTTTGAAAATCCCTTCGCTAAGGATATTCCAGATTTATTTGAAAATGATACTGGGTTTTGTGAACCTAGCCTTGAAATTAAGTGGGATCAACCACCCATTTTTGATTCCCACTATTTTGATTCACCCTACCCCCAATTAGAGTCCACTAATGACATTTTGGGAACTAATTGTTTGTTTCATGAACTTAAACATTTCACTCCATCTCTCACTGACGAGTGGAGCAGTTCAGTGGTTATCTATGAAGTTTGTCATGCGCACAATGATAAGATATATCAATTCTTACCTTCAATATTTCATGCCTATATCTTGTCAATTGCTTACATATGTTTTTGTATAGCTCATGCGCAGGTATATGATCGACTTCTAAGGGCATTGACATGCATTTTAAGGCACAAAGAATGATTTTCATTAATAAAGAGTGTAGCAAGACATTTAAATAAATCTTCGCGAGAGGCAACCCGTGTTTTATTATATTTTTGTTATGAAATAAATTATTTTTGTTGGACAATTTAATAATGTTAATTTTTAAATAATTCATTTGGTTTTGGTTCTAATAGCTTTGACAATAAGACAATAATTTTATCTAGTATTGTAGTAGCTTGTTCATCACAGGTACTTTGGTGCTTGGGTTGTACTTTGCCCCCGTTTTCAAGCTAGCTTGGGGGACCTGCTGCACAGTTGTATGTTTTCTTTTCTTTCTTTACCATTTTGTTGAGTCGTCCCCCATTCCTTTGTTGGTTATGTTGTCCTTCTTTGTGTTTTCTGCGCTTAAACACGTTTCGCACATTGAGGACAATGTGTTATTCTAGCTTGGGGGAGGGATTTAGTTTGTGTCGTTGTTTATTTAGTCTAGTTGTTTATTGAATTTGAAAAATTTGAAAAATCCAAAAAAAATCAAAAAATTAAAAAATTTCTAATAAAAGTTGTGTGTTTTGTCCACCCAATTGTGTTGTGCATAATGTCATTCCTCAATGTATTTCCCTTATTGTAGCTTTTTAGCCAATGTTTCACGCTTTTGACGGGATTTTGCATACATGGGGATGTCTTGTACACAGTGCGTGAGGGATTGATTTTAGACTTATTAGGCTTGATCTTGACTTTGGCAAACTACATATATGGTAAGGTAGATCCTCCAGCGATTGGTACATCTATACCCGATCCCAATTTGGTGTGTGTAGTTTCTCCTTATGATTTGCCTCACATAAAAAACGCACAAGTATGGTTTTCATTCCATTTCTAGTGAGCATTACATTCATGATTTAAAAAGAATTTGAAGCCATTCACTTTGAATCCATTGCCTAAATGTAGCCCCTTTTCACATTGTTTCACATTTCATTAGCTACATGTAAAAATATTGCCTACCCTGTTAAGTTAGTAGCTATACCGTTTATGTTTGGGTGCTCATTTGGGTTATTGTTAAAGTTATGTCAAAGTGATCTTGTTTGGACGGAATTACTGATTGCCGTGCCAAAGAAAAACAAAAAAAAAGAGAATGAATAGAAAAAAGAATGAAAAGAAAAAAAATGAAAAAAAAATGATGTTGAATATGAAAGAATGAAAAGAAAGAAAGAAGCATGTATTGAAAAGAAAAAAAAATGGTTTATGAAAAGAAGAAGAAGTTGTGAGTGATATTTCCATGATCAGAAATTCAAAAAGTTGGGAAATTCACTCTTGTGTTGCCATGAGTATAAGCCAATTTGCTATTTTTGGCTTAGTTTTATTTTCTTGGGAATGGTTCCGAGTTTTGATTGAGCATCCTTGCATAATTGGTATCTTGCTAGGTTGACCTTAGCTCCACATTACCATAATTCATATGTCCACTTTGTTACCCATCTCCCATAGCCTTCTTGTTGCTTTTGGCTTCTTTCTAGGCTTTTCATGATTGTTTTGACTTGTAGTTTTGGAATGTTTACCATATTAGATTGCGGGCGCATTCTCATGAGTCGTAGATAGGAGACTGCCACTCAAATATAAAATAATATTTTGCTTGATTTATATAAAAATTTGAGTGTTGAGTGCACCATGAGAGTCCATTGTCAAAAGATCAAGCAACAGCCGAAAAGTCTATTTGATGTTCCATATGATGCGCCGTTATGTAAATCTCAACCATGTTTTGCATTTTCCCTATGCCCACGTTGTTTCGGGATGTGTTTCATTGTGCTCTATAAGCTACTTGATGGGATTTGCATTTGGTTGGATTGATTGTTGCTCGTTGCCCTTGTCCTTGTCATGTTTGTTATTGTATGCTTGCTTGAGGACAAGAAAGGGTTTAGCTTGGGGGAATTTGATAAGTGTTAATTTGTATGATTTTATCCCCTCATTTTAGCTCGATTTGATATGGTTTATTCACTTTAAGAAGTGGTTTTATGAGCTAATCTCTCCTTTGCAGTATTTCTCGTGCTTTAATGTCATTTGTAGGAATTGAGTCGTTTCTACTTCAAATCCCGTTATTTGAAGGAAATATGAGCAAGGAGAAGCTAAGAAGGACGATTACGTAAGGTTAAGATGGCATGCTATAAAGATCTAGAGGTTCTGAGTCAAAGGGAACAAGTTTCAAGTCATTCCGAGCTCATATGAACAAGTTTCGACGGTTTTGCTATTCGTCGACGAAAGTCGTCTCAAACCTCATGCTCCGACCCTTAACCCTTGGGGACATGATGAAGCTCAAATAGGGGAGGAAATGAGGCCCAAGAGGTGTTAGTTACGTCCCCATTCAAATCTAAAGTCAATGGAGTCAAGGTAGATAAAGTCACGTACCAAGGGAAGATCAAACGAAAGTCAAAGTTCTGAACAGACAACATCCCCGATCGGATTACCACATCCCCGATCGGGTAATTTGCTGATGAACGCTTCTTGGCTCTTCTTCTACCAAGCCTTAATGGAGTGCTTTATTAGGTTGTCTAGGGTATGAATTTGGACGAAACACAGCAGCCTCTCAACCCTATAAATAGCCTATGCATCACACACAATTTGAACAACAACTACTTGTACAAAAACCCTAGCCTCCACACAACATTAGATTAGATTAGTTTTTCTTCTTTCTCTCATCTTTCTTAGTTTAGTTTAGTTTTAGTTTTCTCTAGTTTAGTTTAGTTCTAAGTTTTCTTCAATTGTATGGTTCTACTTGTAATTGGAACTCAAGTTTCCGGGTTTGCGTTTCCTATTCAAGTTCTTATTCCATTTCGATCTTTGCTCATCCTTTCCGGTAATCTTTATTCTCGTGTTTACATTATAGTTTCATTCTCTTTTAGTATTTCCTTTATCATGTTTACCATCCTTAGTTTTATATTCTTAGTTGCCCTTTCATTGTTAATCATGCATAAGTAGTCGTTTTTCTACGGTGTAGGGTAGCCATGTTAGGTTGATTAAAAGATGATAAATGGATAAAAGAAATTGTGCTTTAAAACGTTGTGTCTATGCATGTTTGGATTGTAACGATGGTTAACGATTTCTGGCCAAAATCATTGACAAAATGGAATTCTTTTCCAAGGTAGAAATACGTGAATTGAATAGACAAAGCATGACATGGTAGATTAAGACCTAGTAAATTGCCTAAAAGCCTGCTAGACCATCTGATCTATGATTGTAATGAACACATCATTCTTACGAAATCACAATGAACTATTTGCATGTTCTAAATCCAATTCCATCAATTTGTTAATCTACATGTGTGAACCTACTTCCCTAGATTCTTTTCTTTATTGCATTGTTATCATTTTTATTATAGTATTTATTAATTAGTGACAAACATTTGCCAATCGTACAAGGTAGAGTTCTAACCATAACTATTCACAAGTATCTCCCGTCTCCCCGAGATCGACCCCTTACTTCCCTAATTACATTAATTTTTTGTTAGCCTAGTCTGGGTTATTTATCTTTGATTAGGGTACGCGACAACCCTGTCACAAATATCAAAAAACAAATATGACTACATTTCACCATGTGGACATAACGTGTAATGGAAAACACAATGATGATTGTTCATTTCTTGTATCTCACGACAACATATTGATTATGACATGAACATGATCATAAACAATACTACACTCTACCATTTTGCATGAGATTAAAATAAGCAAAATAAATGGTCTCATGGAGCTCACATGAGCTGGCCATATGCTCTATAAAATGAGCAATTGTTGCTCATTTTTGTACTACATCTTTGGTGTTTATTTTGAGCTCATATCTCTCTAAAAACCTTACATCTCTCTAAAAACTCTCATAAGCTAATATTTACTAGGTATTACTAAGGTAGTAATATATTCTAATATTAGTGAATCTTTTCTTATTATCTAGTTAGTAATAAGTTAAATTTATTTGGGTAAATCTTGGGTACAATTTAATGTAGGTCTTCTAGTTTGAAGATTCTTGGAGGATCATCCATTTCATAGCTCAAGAACAATAATAAGGAGTTCTTATTGTGCCCATATTAGTTCCATATCAATGTGAAAAATTTTTTCTTTTGCTTTATGCCTTTATTTTTGCATGCATGTTACATATATCATTAAACTCTAAATTATAAGTAATTTAGTAACTAATTAGAGGAGTCTAATTAGACTCTATGGACTTTCAAATTCTTTTAGAAGAAGTATCCATCGTCTGAGACGGGGCTTGCCTTCTTTCTTTGCAAGCAGATACTTCAAGGCGGTATGGTGGGTATATACTATCAGTTTGGAACCAATCAAGTCGCATCGGAATTTTTCAAAGGCATCGACAATGGCAAGAAGCTCTGTCTCTGTCGAGGCATAATGAATTTGTGATACATCAAGAGTCTTGCTTGAGTAATAAATTTTCGACGGTATAGTCACTAGCGTCGCACATTACCTCAAATGGCAAGTCCCAATTAAGAGATTGAACAATAAGTGCCGAAATTCGAGCCTTCTTGATCCTATCAAATTCCTCAAGAAAATCATTAGTAAAAAGGAAAGGTGTGTCCTTGAAGATAAGTTAGGTAAGTGGTTTAGAAATTTTAGAGAACTCCTTAATGGACATACGATAATCGCCGGCATGACAAAGGAAGCTCCTAACCCCCTTGGGATTCGCAGGTGGGAGCAATTCTAAATAACTCGGTCCACTTAGATTCCCTTTTCCGAAATAAAATGATCGAGAACTACCCCTTCATTTACCATGAAGTGGCATTTCTCCCAATTTAGCGCAAGACTCACATTTTCACACATTTGCAAAACCAAAGACAAATTATGCAAGCACAAATCAATGTCCTTCCCGTACACACTAATGTCGTCCATAAAGACCTCCATGATTAACGTAATATAATCGGAAATGATGCTCATCATGCATTTTTGGAAGGTGGCCGGAGCATTGCAAAGACCAAAGGGCATTCTCCTATAGGCAAATGTGACAAAGGGGCATGTGAATGTGGTCCTTGATTTGTCATTTGGGTGAATCGGGTTTTTGAATTGGAAGAATCCTGAATACCATCAAGATAGAAAAAGTAATTGTTTGATGCAAGTCTCTCTAAGAATTGATCAATAAAAGGGAGGGGGAAGTAGTCGTTTATAGTTGAAGCATTCAACCATAATCAATATACATCCTTCATCCTGTTACTACCCTTGTTGGCACCAACTCGTTCTTATCATTCGTTACTACTGTGCTCCTACTCTTCTTAGGCACCACTTGCACGGGGCTTACTCAATTTACGTATGAAATCGGGTAGATGATCTCGGCATCTAGTAGTTTCATCACTTCAGTTTTAACAACCTCTTATAAGGTGGGATTTAGTCTCCTCTGTGGTTGGCTTCGATTTATGTGATCATCTTTGATGTGAATTTGTTACCTTCAAATCATCCAAGCTATAATTAATAACTTTTTCATATTTTCTCAACACACATAACAAGGCATCCAATTGCTCGTCATCAAGGTGAGCATTCACAATCACGAGCTTACATTTGGAATCATCTAGATAAGCATACATCAAGTTTGAGGGGATGGATTTAAGAGAAATAGTTAGTACCTCAACTACATAAGTAATTTGGATGATAGACTCAAGTATTAATAGTTGTTCCTCATTAAGCTCGCTTCCTTCCAAAGCCATTTCCAGTAGATCAAATTCAAACCCATGTGGATCTCCCATGACATCATTTGACTCTAATGTCAATATGGCCTCCAATGGATCCGTCATTAAGAAGCTTGGTGTTACTTCTTCAACAAATGCTTCAAACACATCAATCATAAAACAAGATTCTCCACGACTGGAAGCCTTAAGGACACTTTGCAAGTTAAAGGTAATCTTTCATACCCCACCTCAAGCGTTAATTTATCATGTTTAACATCAATTAATGCCCCCGCAGTATGCAGGAATGGTCTCCCAAGGATGATGGGCATTGGAAAATACTCCGCCGTGTCTAGACCTATGAAATCCAACATAATGACCTCATCGAAACATCTTCCAAGACACACAAGGGTTGCTTTGTTGATCGATCCGCCATTTGAATTTTGATGTTGGTGCATTTAACCTCTCCCATACGAAGTTTTTCACATATGGATTAAGGCATCACGCTCAAACTTGCCCTCAAATCACGTAAACCCTTGTAAATTTTGGTGGTGCATGTAGTTCATAGGATGGAAAAAATACCCGGATCTTTTAATTTGGGAGGAGTCGGGTTTTGTAGAAAGGCACTACATTCTCTGGTGAATGCCATGGTTTCAACCCCATTCAAGGACTTCTTATTTGTAATGATGTCCCTCATGAATTTTGAATAAGCGGGAATTTGAGTGATTAGATCGGTGACCAGTATGGTAACTTCCATGTTTTTAAAAATGTCCATAAACTTGCTTAGTTGCTTGTTCAACTTGGTCTATCATTGTCTACTAGGAAAAGAAGGCCTTATCACTCTAGGCTCCTCAACCTTAATGTTTTTTGTTCCCTCCACAATCTTCTTTTGAAGAACCTCCCACTTCCTTGTCATCCAATTCAATCACCTCATTTTCAATCTATAACACTTCCACCACCTTCTCTCCTTTACCATTATTAGCTTCAATTGGTATCTTTGGACCCTTATAATGCTTTCCACACCTCAATTATATGACATTGGTGGTTTTGTTCTTGGGTGTGTTACCTTGTGGGGGCAATTAACCTTTTTCTCTAGAGGAACTCCCCGACGCTATGTGATTTAAATTTGTTTCAAACATCGTTTTTTTGGCTAGGATGTTATGTATGATGAGATCTTTTTCTTTATTATCCTTTTGTAATTAGAGAACCGCCTTTTAAAGGTCAAAGGATTGGTCCCCAACTTGTTGTTGCTTGGGAGGTTGATTTTGTGGTGGTGGGTTATATTGTTGTTGATTTTCCTGGTATTTTGGTTGGTTGTAGGATGGTTGGTTTTGGAAAGTTTGTTGTTGGTTTTTATTATATTATGGTCTTTGGAAAGTTTGTTGATTGCTTCTTAGCGGTAGGGCAAAATATGTTTGCTATGGTTGAGGGTTTTGGACATTTTGGATCTTTTATGAGAAATTTGGGTGATTCTTGGTATTCTCATTGTAAAAGTTGGAGTAGGAGGTCACTTGTCTATAGGATAGGAAACATTGGCTTGCTCAATGGACCATCTACAATAATGAGAATCAAGGACATATGACCCACAATGCTCACAAACCCTTCGAGGAAGACTTGGTGCGATCACCATGGCATTGACTTGTTGCATAAGTTGTTGGGAAGATGAGATAGATGTTTGTTGGACTAGAGCCATGTACTTATCCATCTTTAGATTCATGGCCTCCATGTAAGAGCTTAGTTGGGCTCCCATATCGACACCAACTTGAGTGACGGAATCGACCTCAGGACTTCCTCCTCTAGTGGGCCAACGGGGCCTACTAAGTTGAGAATTGTGGGCCCCCGTGTCTTCAATCCTAGCTCAAGCTTGGTCATCAACAACCTTGGTGAATCTTATATCGGAACCCATATTCAAATTTCCTCTTGCATCTTCATATAATCCATTCCAAAATTGTTGCACCAAAAACCTCTCACTTATCCCGTGATGGGAGCATGACCTTATTATTTCCTTGAATTGTTCACATGCCTCGTCAAGAGTCTCTTCATCACATAGTTTGAGACCGGTTATTTGAAACCTCAACATGTTGGTTTTCTCCGGTGGATAGAACATTTGGTAAAATGTTAGAGCCAACTTCTTCCATAAATCAATCCCTAGATTAGCCTTGTTGAGACTTTTCAATCATTGTTTCGTCGCTCCAACTAGTGACAATAGGAATTGAACCCATCGATTTGGTCTTGAGTTACCCCTAATTTGGAGATGGCATCGCAATAGTTACAAAATGTCTCCATTTGGAGGTGAGGATATTCACTTGGGATCCCTCGAAATTGGTTTTGGTCTATTAATTGGATAAAGGTGGTCTTGGCAATAAAGTTACCAGTTAATTTTTGAGGTACTGGTGTAATATTAGGAAGGGTGTCTTTCAAGGGAATGGTGTGAGAAGAGAATTTAGGCATTCTTGGTTGAGTAGAAAGCTGATTGGGAATTGCGTTGGTTATTTGCTCTCCAAACTGAAAGTCCATAGACCCTAATTAGAATATTCTAATTAGTGACCAAATTACAAGTTAATTTAGTGTTTAAAATATATATGTAACATGCATGCAAATATTAAGGCATTATGTAAAAATAAGAAATTTCCTCACATTGAAATGGATATAATATGGGCACAATAAGAACACCTTCTTATTTTTCTTGAGCTAATATAGGAAATGATTCTCCAACAATTTTCAAATAAGAAGACCTCTTTATAGTTGCACCCATGATTAACCCAAATAATCTTAACATATTACTAACTAGATAATAAGTAAAGATCTACTAATATTAGAATATATTACTATCTTAGTAATACTTAGGAAATATTAGTATTTATGAGAGTTTAGAGACAGGTGTGGTTTTAGAGAGAAGAATAAGAATAAGCAAGAATGAATTGGTGTAGAAATGAGAACAACTATTGTCCTCTTATTAAGGCCTTTGGCCGGTTATGACAAGCCTCATAAGGTGTGACACCCTCAAATTTGCGGAAAGAAAAAAAATAATTTAAATACATAACGAAGGGTGTCATAAATAAAAAAAAAGGTCATTACAAAAGAAAATTAATATTATACATAAGAATTATACAAGACGGGAGACATATCTCCCGTATAAATACGGAAATAAAACGAGTGTATAATAATATACAATCTAAGAACCGAATATAGGTCCAAGGTAAATACTTCGCTCGCTAGCTCGTCAATGTACCCCAAATATGCCTTCACCACCTGTTCGACCGCATTAAATATAAACACGGAAGCCACAGTCAGTGGGGAGTAACTCCGAGTCCTCCCAGCCACGAAATGTCGAGTTTAATGAAACATGAATAACATAAAAGCAATGTATATGGAAAATACAAAACTTAAACATATATGATAGGCTTTTCATGTTATGAAACAGATAACTAACAAATAACCTAGCATGTGAAAGCTATCATGTGAAACCGATAATAATCTATAACTCGAGGTAGGGAAGCTGGTATGCTAGCTCAGAGGTTCCTCTCAGAAACATGGCCGTGATACACTCAAACCCTAATCAACACGTAATCATGTGAATCAGTTAACAACCGGTAATCCAAACTCTATCAACCTTAGCCGGCTTGCATCTCACCTTCTAAGATTCATAGAATCATCAACCATGAAAGACCAATCCGTCTAGAAACAGGCATAAGTTCTTAGTACAGTCAATAGTCGACTTCTGTAACTCGAGTCTATACCACAAGGTAGGAAAACATCCTAGCCCTAGACTGATAAGACCTAGCGACAACAGCTAACCCATTCCCTGTATCATTACTAAACAGTACATGAGAAACTCTGATAGGCGACCCCCTAAGCAGAGATGGCTAGTACTTAAGCTGGCTCCCTTCCCAAAGTGGAAACTCTTAGGATGCCATGCCCCCGGCTTGGTATCAAAAGGCCCAAGCCAGTGACACAAAAGCTATCAAGCGATAAACTCCGTATGCTTGTTAAAGATAGTATGGCCTATCAATGTCATGGTACAAGATACTCATTTAGAA
>JAIUZE010045349.1:0-27313 GCA_022085475.1 Heliosperma pusillum | reverse complement strand
CTCCCCGACCCCAACACCTCACCACCGCCACCCTCCTCTAACTCCAACACTCCCACCATACCGACCTCCTCTGACCCAAACACCCACCCCGACACCCACCCTCCTTAGATCCTAACAACCTCACTACCCTCTAAGCTAAATCTGAAAAAAAATCAAGAGAAGAAGAAATATAGGAAAATGAAGAGGCCACGGTGGAGATGAGGAGGAGGAGCCACGGTGGAGAGGAGGGTAGTAGTGGTAGATCTGGGTCGACGGCGGTAGCAAGTGGTGTTAGTAGTGGTAGGTTTAAGAAAGGAGGGTAAAAAAGGAGAAGAAGATGTGGTTGTGACTGGTGGCCGGAGGTGGCCGGTCATGAAGAAGAGGAGAGAAAGTTAGGGTTGTTTTATTTTCAGATTTGAGAGGATAGAGGAAGCGGCTGGTGACGTCGTGGTGGCGCCTGCCAAGGTGATGGCGACAACGTGGTGGCAGTGGCGTGCAGTGGTCGGCGGCGGCGTGTAGTGGCGGCATGGTGGCTGGTGGAGGTGGAGGTGGAGGCGGAGTATGGATGAGGGTGTTGTGGATCTAGTTTATTTTTTTGGCTTTGGTTGTTTATTTGAGTTGAAAGAAGAATAGATGGGGGAGTGTTTTTTTAGAGAGAAGGTTGAGTGTTTTTTAGAGAGAAGAAGTGAGTGATTTTGAATGATTGAATTGTGAGGGAAGTGAGTTAGAGGGATTAATGTATTAGTGGTTTAATTAGTGTTGTAGTGAGAGAGTGGGGTTAAACACATTATTAATGACCATTTTGTGTTTTCATCTCAACCACCCATTTCCAAGATCCAATGGCCTCTAAGAGGACTCATGGACTCAAGGTTTTGGGGTGGACTCATTTGATCCCTTCTCTATATATATATATATATATATATATATATATATATATATATATATATATATATATATATATATAGAGCAAAGATCAATTGAGTCCACCCCATCTCCTAGATTCCTTGAGTCCTCATCCTAGCCATTGGATGAGGCAAATAAAGGGACACGATTTCATCTCAAGGGAAAATATGAAGGGATGAAAGTGAATTAAAATGAGTGGATGTGAGTGAATCTGAAATCATTCACTCACATTCACCATTTTCAATCAATTTATCTCTCTAAAACTCTCCCTTTTCTCACCACCCACAACCACCCGTCCCACCACACACAAACACCAACTATGACTCCTTCACCCACAACCACCACCAAAATGGGCGGCCTTCTTCCACCATTACTAAAGTCCACCTCCGGACAGTACCCCACCAGCGACGCCACCCCACGCCACCTTTCTCCCCTTCTTTTTTTTTTAGATCTATCCACTTCCTCCTCCTCCTCTTGCCGCCACCTTCCGGCCACCCACTATGCCTCCTCTCCCGACCGTCGTTTCCCTCCTCCATTTTTCTTTCCTCTTGTTCTTCCCTCCTACAATTCAAGGCCGACGATGGACAGCCGCCGCCACTGCCGACCGCCGGCCTCCCTCCTCTCTCCTACTATCCTCCCGCCACCCTCCTTCCTCCTCCCCTCTTTTCTTTTCAGATCTTGGTTGCTTAGTTGTTGGGTTGTGTGTTGGGTTGTTTATTTCAGATCTGGGGTAGTGTGGGGTGCGGTGGTGGTCGTCTAATGGTGGTGGTCGCAGTGGGGTGAGGTGGTCGTGAGTTGGGGTTGTGGAGGGGATGTCTGGGCGAGGTGGTCGGGGTGGTTGCTGGGCTCGGGGGTTGGGGCTGTTCAGGGGGTGTTAGGGTGGGGTTGTGGGGTCTCGTGGCTTGGGAGGTGGGTGGTCGTGGGTGGTACGTGTCGGTTGTGTCGGTGTCAATGTCCTTATTAAAGTTACATCGATTGTATATTAAAGTTACATGGATTGTCTATTAAAATTACGTAATTTTATATGACTTGTGTAAAACAAATGACTTTAAAGGATTAAAATTACACCAGTTAAGCATTATAGTTACATTCGTAAATCATTATAGTTACACTCATAAAGAATAAATTTAAATATAAAAGTTTCAAGATTTTATTACATAAATTCAAATTTTATAGTGAAATGTCATAAAAGTGACAAAAGTTACATTTCTTAAACATTAAAGTTACACTCATAAATCATTACAGTTACACTTATATAACATTGGATTTACATATAAATGTGTGAAAATCTATCTAATCATATTAATTACATAAATTAATACATTTATATTGTAAATCGACTCAATATGGGTAAAGTTACACTCGTTAAGCATTAAAGTTACACTCGTTAAGCATTAAAGTTACACTCATAAAGCAGTGAATTTACATATAAAAGTGTAGAACTTACATTTTACATAAACTAAAACTTTTAAAATGACTAAAGTTACATTCGTAAAGCATTACAGTAACACTCGTAAGCTATTAAAGTTACATTAAAATAAATACTGAAGTTATTGATAAAAGTGTTATAATCACATTATTACATAAATTACAGTTTCATTGTAAATAACAAAAAAAACAAATTAAAAATACACTAGTTAATCATAAAGTAACACTCTTAAAACATTACAGTTACACTCATAAATTGTGTTCGAATATGAAAAGTTTGTTTTTTTTAATTCAAAATCTCATTCAAATCTGACTTTGTATGCACCAAATCTGACTTTGTATACACAACCACCTTACAAGTTAAAGTTACACATTTGTTTGTTGAAGTTACACTTCTCTCTAGCCAAATAATTGTGTGGCTAATAATACGACTCAAGGACTCACCATATATGGTGGACTCAAAAGAACTAAGCTCTATATATATATATATATATAGATTTGGGATCCGATGAGAACCTCCATGATAATGAGAACTGTGAGAACCACTCACAGCCCTTAGATCTAATAATATTAGACGCTCAAGATTAGTCAGTTAAACTAACATTTATTCACTCTTCACTCTTCCCCCTTCAAACCGTCACAATCAATTTTCCAATTATAAACTTCCCCTCTCTCTCTCTCTCTTCTCACTCTCATTCTCACTGTCACTCTCGGTTTCTCTTCAAACAACTTCTTCTTCGTATCTTCATCCGCCATTGTTGTTATTTAAGCTTCTTCTATTCTTCGTTCGTTCTTCTTCACTCCGCCAATTTCAAGACTTTCTTTCTTCGATCATCTTCTTCTTCTCAAGTTCATCATGTCTTTTACCTGCAACGATCAACCGCCATTGCTGTAATTTTGAGCATATTACTCCGCCAATTTCAATAGTTTTCTCGTTTAAGTTTAGGTAATTCCTTATTTTCTACTATTTCTTTGCTATTACTCAATTTTTACTTTTGTTGTGCTTCAAATTAGTTCAATTTCTGCTTTAGAAATGCGTTATTACATCTGATTTCTTTTGTTTTGTTGTTTTCAACTGTTGCATGTATGTTTAATCAAGTTTTCCTATATTCAATTTAGTATATTATCATCTGATTTCTGATTATTTTGTTTACAATCCTAACCCTAATTTTGTGTTATACGACTATTATTGATGATTCATTCTGATTTCTTTTTTTTTTTTTGCTTTTGTTTTTTGTTGTTTTCAACTGTTGCATAAATGTTTAATTACGTTTTCCTATATTCAATTTACTATTTTATCAATTTCTGATTATTTTGTTTGCAATCCTTACCCTAATTTTGTGTTATACGACTATTATTGCTGATTCATTTTCAATACAATTGATTTCTCTACGTTCGACTTAATTCTTTGTTTCTACATCCATTTGTTTATTTCGTTGCTTTACTTCTTTTTGCTTCCTCAATATGGTACTCCTACTTACGGAATCAATGACCACTAGTACAAAAAAGACATTTGGCTACGGTTAAAATCGACTTTTGGCTACGGTTCCTCAACCGTAGTAAATCCAGGCGTTGCCTTAGATCATGTACTTACGGCTACGGTTCCTAACCGTAGCCAAAAGTGACTTTTGGCTACGGTTAAATTTAGGAACCGTAGCCTAAAGTGTTTTTTGGCTACGGTTATTAAGAATAAACCATAGCCATAAGTCTATAAAAGGCTACGGTTCTCTTTTAACAACCGTAGCCTTTTCTCAATTAAAATTTCAAAAAAAAAATATATTTATTTCAAATAATTATTTTTTGGCGAATGCAAAGCATTTTATTAATAATTAATATTGACTTACAAAACCAATGTTTAATATATAATTGTCATCACCAATGAACACCAATATGCACACAGCTTTAATGGTTACATCCACGAATTCACATAGTTGATGAGTCAATGTTTTTGCTTCTCCCACTGCTTCAATCCAAGGAGAAAAACGAAGGGCGTTATAATAGACACAACAGTGTAACATCTGAATGTCAGCTCCAGGTTGTTGTTTGCCTAACAAGAATCACATCTTGCAACACCTAGCATAACCTACCAAAAAAGACACAGTACATACAATTAAGTAGAAATACATACATATCCCTCATTTAAATATAAATTTAATGGCTTCCTCGTTCATAGAAGATGGTCTCATATATAATTTTGAGTAAATAGTAACCCTAAAAATCAACCCACATGCTTGTTATTCACACATTATATTCAGCCATTTATTCAGCATACCACTACACTAGTACCGACACTAGTACCGAACTGAAGAGCGGGGTTTTGGGACACATACTACTATAATGTCTGGTAAACCACATAAGAAGGGATACAAACAGAACAAAAAGATAGAGATCCAAACCTCTTTTGCTTGAATAAGAATTGTTTTTTTGTGTAGAAGGAGCCAAAACCTTTTTAGTCAGTGTTTTCAGCAGCAACCTGAGGCAAGAGATGTGAAAATTAACGTCTTATACAATGACTTCAAGGCTCTCTATCATAAATTTACACTGGAAAACTATAATATACAACACACCAATAATGCCCAGATGCCTCAAGGGATTTGGCCTAAGACAGGGCAAGAGGGATGGATGTACCCAGTGTAATACCCCAATTTTCCGTACCATTGTTTTATTCAACATTATTAACTAACAATTCAATTTATTTATTTCTACCATAACTCGATGCCCTTCAGGTAAGTTCCATACATCTGCAAGAACTGTTTTCCCTAAAGTCCTATTTCCATCAGGATCTACATAGTATTTAGTTCACCTTAAATTTTGAAATCTAAGGAGCCTAAAAAGTTGTTAGAAAGTGAGATTCAGACATACCATGAACAACATACTCATATGTACGCCCCTCACTTTGTTGTTGGGTATGATGACTAGATTCACAATTTTGATCTCAGTTCTGATCGTTATTTCTAGAATTTGGACTTGCGTTGGCAGAGTTGTGACCTCGTTCACGGTTATCATCCTCTGAACTCCTTTTCTCCCCTTGAAAACTTCTTGTTCGCGTTATCTTAAAATTCCTAGCCCTAGCCAGTTTTCTTGCCTATTTACAAACTTCATCAATCTACTAATTATATTTAACAAACATTAGTAAGCAAATGACTTAAAATCAATTTGCATAAACAAAGTTAACGAAAAAAGAATGCACAATTATACCAGCCAAAACATATTCACAATCTAAGAAAAAGATGAAATAAGGCCAACTTTGTCCAGCGACTAGTAATAAATATTGCAAACTTGATAATCAGGTACAGCCCATCATATTTCAACAATAACAGATGACTAGTAATATAAGGCTACTATAAGAAAAGGCTAACTTACAAGCATGAAAACCAAAGCTAAACAACAAAGATACATCTTCACTATTAAACTACTCAAATTTTCACTTTTTACCTAGAGGAATCGTTTGATAGATGACAAAAGAAGCTTCAATTATAAAAAGCATGATGTCCATTTAGTTTATTAAACTACTCAATTCAGCTAAAAGATGTTAATAATTTATGGAGAGCCACTGCAAAATGGTTATCAATATACCAGATTAGACATTCAAGAAAGCGGTAATCACTAGCATAAGAGTCAATAGAGAAAGGTAAACAAATACTCGCTCCGTCTCATTCATTTGGTTACCTTCGATTAAAATACCCTCATAGAAAATAAGAAAAGGTAAACAAATAATTGATACGGAGGAAGTCGTTATTGAATGAAAACATTATCGATTCTTACGAATATGAATTATATCTCTAAACCTATATAACTAAGAATACAAATAATTCATCACAAAAGCATCCTAGCAATGATCTAATACTTCTCATTTCATATACTGTTAAAGACATAATGAAACAGCCATATAGAAAAAGCCTCATGAAAATAGCCTCGCAATAAGAACACAAGTAGTACTCCGTAAATTTCAAATGACTGGAAAATAAGAAAGTTAGAGTTTATTGTTACTATGTTTTACGGGTATACCTGTTATCTTTTACTAATTCAATCATCAGTTCCAACTTAAACTATTGAAAAAATGCAATTTACATAAAAATCACCGGCTACACAGAAAACCCCCAAAATTTCAATTGAAAAACAGAAGAATCAATTAATTATTGTTAAAGATAATTACAACATAGAAAGAGAAAGGCTAGGAATAATCATACCTTGATTATGAGATATTAGAGCTTGGTGGTCATGCCCTTCACAAAAGATGATGAACACAAGTGCAAAACATTGTCAATTCTCAGGAAAAAGAATCATAATCCTAAACTTACAAAAATAACAACGAATCCGACAATTCATCATCACGGCATCATATCATGATTAGAAAGATAAATGAATCTCCCATTTCAAAGAAAAAGAAAAGAAAAACTCATGAAATCAGTACTCCGTAGAAGTAACTACCTCGTCTCAAGAACCCAATTCATTTCTTTTGTTATTATTTATTTGATATGGTTTAAGTTTGATTTTTTTACTACTACACTTATGATACCCAACTTAAAACAATGAAATAAAATGCAATTTGTATGTAAAATATCAAATACAAAGAAATCCCAAATTTTGACTGAAAAAAATAAGAATCATATTTAATATCGATGGCGACATTACAACAACGAATGATAGAAACATGATTAAGGAATAAATCATATTTGATTCTGAAATAAAAGATCCAGAGTTGCTAGGACCCAAATTAACTTCAGCTTTTGCTCGATGCGTAATTATAAACCTAAGCAAAAAAAGCCCCAATACCATATGAACCTTAACTCGGATCGTTGATCATCAACAGTACCATCTTCAATTTTTTTTATCACAAATAAGACCACCATCCGTACAACTAACAACATCTCCATTGAACAAAGAGTTTGTGGGGAAACCCTAGATATTAATAACCCATATGAATCGAAAACTGGAAAAAAAAATCACATGTGAAGCGAACTTGGGGCTGTTTGACGGTCGAGCATCGAGTGGTTGAGCAGCCAGTTAAGGAGGTTGATTGAAGACCGATGAAGCCATGTAAAGGAGACTCGAATTGAAACTCTAAAAGTCCCATGGAGACCAAATGCATTTGTTTACTAGTGAGTGGAGAATGTATAAAACTTGTCTTCTGTTTTTATTTTCTTTTTTTAAATTCCTCTTATTTAAAGGCCACGGTTCTTTATAATGGCCGTTGCCTAATATTGGCTTTCATATATTTGGCTACGGTTCTCTCCCAATAAGCGTAGCCTTTTACAATAGGCTACGGTTATTTGTAACAACCGTAGCCTTTTCAACTTGCCTAATGTCATTTTTGTACTAGTGGACTCTCTAGATAAGATGTAGGTTTTTAGGAGCCTATATAACTACGTATATCGTTTTCTAACTTCGCCCCTTTCAACCTAGGTCTAATATGGACAATCATTGCTTGGGGTGGGTAATCAATCTTGAGGATGAAGATAGACAACAGTTCATTAATAATTATGTAACCGCAAAACAAAACAGTGTTAGTTGGACATTTGAAGGTCATGAAGTTCAGGTCGATGGTAGGCGTAGTCAAGCACAAAGTGGTGTTCTTGATGATCAAGATATCATGGAAACAATTTTCAGTAAAGTTGATAGTCAGTTTGACAAGGCAAACATGGCCGCTGTCTGTAAAAAATGGTCTCAACTGTTCCTTTTTCATGTTGACGCACCTCTTGTTGATGCGGCATACAGAGCCAACTTGCGAATTAAGGATGTTAGTGGCGTTAGGATAGTTCGTAGGGGTTCTAGAATAATTTCCCAAAGGTGTAAATGTTACCTGACACAGAATATGGCAGCTAGGTTACTATTGCATATTTACCAATACCGAAATCCATTGCAGAGAGCACATATTAGGGTGGTTAATGATGTCGATGTTCGAGAAATTAATTATGCGCTCCGCGATATGCCACTCTTGACATTCCAAACAGCATATCTAGTTGCAAGACAATTACTAGTTCGTAGAACTTTAACTTAGATTAGGTTATGTAAACTCTAGATAGCCCAAGTTTTTATTTTGCAAATGTAATGTATTTGGCTTGGTGCTTTAGTCTGATGCGGTTTTAAAGTTGTCTTTTTGCCAACCTTTTGTATTATGTATAATTATAATGGTTTGTAATTTGTATAATTAAGACATATGTAATGGTTTGTACTTTGAAGTAATGTTAGAATCATTTTGCCTCAATTTCTATCCTACTTTCTACATGATATTTGTATAGCCATATGTGTTTTTCATTCATAAAATATCTCTCAAATCATTCACAGATATGGGACGAAAAAATGTCGCACAAAAGAAAAAACCACCTGCTAAAAAACCTGTCTCAAT
Organism: Heliosperma pusillum; assembly: GCA_022085475.1. Lineage (NCBI taxonomy): Eukaryota > Viridiplantae > Streptophyta > Magnoliopsida > Caryophyllales > Caryophyllaceae > Heliosperma > Heliosperma pusillum. Next base: position 18,654 of record JAIUZE010045349.1, on the reverse strand, counting down.
GCATACTTTTTATTCAACCAAACCAAAAGATGTTGAGGAATTAATAGGCAAGGCATCTAATTCAAGTAAGCTGTCTCAACTGATCTTATCTTTTGCATATGCATGGAATTACTTTATATGTACATTAAACAATCGTGTACATGCATAAAATATGTACAACCACGATATCGCGTACAAGTTAGCTACGTAACATTGCCGCTGCTAGTGTAATCCAGCCCTACTTTAAGGTTATCATTCCCCTAGTTTTAATCCCGTCCCCTCGGAAAAGGATGAAAGTCCTAGACCTCTAATTAGACTCTTCTAATTAGTTAATTAAATTACATTAACTTAATGATTTAGGATCTAGTTATCATACATGCAAATATAAAAGCATAAATATAAAGATAAGAAGAAATTTCCTTACAATGGAAATTTTCGACCAATATGGGGCACAATAAGAACTCCTTCTTATTGTTCTTGAGTATGAAATTAATGGATGATCCTCCATAAAACAACCTCAAAGTAGAATGGTATCCTTCTTGTTTGCACCAAGATGATACCAAATAATCTTACCTTATTATTAACTAGATAATAAGTAAGACAAAATACTACTAATATTATTGAATTACTACACTAGTAATATGTAGAGAATATTAGTGTATAAGAGAGTTTTGAGAGAAGTTGAGTTTTAGAAAGAGAAGTGAAAATAAGCAAAATCAAGTTGCTTGAAAAATGAACAACCATTGTCCATTTTAAGGACATGATGACCGGACCTCATGTGTCCATGAGGCCTTTGATTTTTGCTATTTGATTCACATGCAATTGTAGTAGAGTATGGTAGTGTATGTAATGATTTGAATGCATGATATGTCATTATCATAAGGTTGCTTGTTTGCATAAACAAGAACAATTATCATTACTACTACTACTACCATGACCAGCCTCACATGGCTCAAAATGGTCCATTTTGATTTTTGATATTTGTCCCACAAATACTAAATAATCATATGCTTAATTATCTTGTATAATTAAGTGTTAATTTGATCATATAACAATTATATGACTCAAATATATACTTAACTTTTAAGTGATATTTTACCATTATATCAATATATAATTGGTCCTACAATGCCCAGTTAATTTATTTTACAACTCTTTGTAAATATAATTAACTATTTACCTCTACCTCAAAATATGTGCATAATCTCAACTAATTTAATGAATTAACGATTAATCACTAAATTAAATCTTATTTAATCGTATTAAAATAAGACGTAAAATTTATTCAGTCAGTTATCGTATAATTGACTAATAAACTTAAGTGGAATGAGTTCCTAACTCAATTTCCAATAAACAACTCTCGTAACTAAACGTACATATCAAATATATGTAATGCCCTAATTAAACTGTATCGTATACAAATAATTAGTATTCTATTTGGGTCTCATCCTATAGGTGTGACCTAAAGGTATCAGTTGAATACCGCTGCATAGACATAACGTCAACTTCTAGTCAGCTAAGCGTTACCCAGATTTACGTAATCAACTGACTGCGGAGTATCAAAATATACTAATCATGCCACGTATATTCCAAATGAGATTTATTATATAAATGCACTATTGTGGAGGACACTTACTCCAACACAAACAACACTCCATCTTCATCTTCACAAAAGAAAATGGTTCGACTTTCAGACCATTCCAAACCAACTGCAGATACACTTCCAAGGGGTATCGCTACACCCCAAATCACAGCCCGAAACTTTGAAATCAAACCTGCCTTCATCAGTTTAATAGAAAGAAGTCAATTTGGTGGCAATGCCACAGAAGATCCCAACCTTCATATTCAAAACTTCTGTGACTATTCCTCCACAATTAGACAAACTGGAGTATCCCAAGAGCAGATTAGGGAAATGCTCTTTCCCTTCTCTTTAACAGGAAAGGCTAAACTTTGGATCAATAGCCTTGACCGAGTTGCCTTAGGAATAACCGACTGGGATAGTCTAGCTCTTGCTTTCTATCAAAAGTACTTCCCACCAGAACGAACCGCACTCTTACGGAGTCAAATCACTGGATTCCGTGAGAGAGGCGATGAAAGCCTTTATGAGGCATTGGAAAGGTACAAAGAATTAGAAAGAGAATGCCCTCATCATGGCCTTGATTCAATGTTCTTAGCTATCACCTTCTACAACGGTTGTTGTGGCGAATCAAGTCGTATCCTCGACTCCGCTAACAATGGTCGTTTCGATCAGATCGATGTTGAAAAAACTAGTGCAATTATCGAGTCAATGGCAATTCACGACTCTCAGTATACCAACTCACGTGCTATGCCGCTCAAAACCAAGCAAGAAGATTCAAGCAAAGTAGCACTCCTAGAAGCCCAATTAGCCCTTTTGCAGCAACAAGTAGGAGACTCTTCCCAATCCAAGCAACATGTTAAAGTCACTAACCACGTAGTGGTATGTGAGACATGTGGGGTTGGAGAACATAGTTTTCAAGAATGTAGGAGTTCGATAGAGCAAGTCAATGCCTACCAAGCATATAAGCAGGGCAATGCTTTCTCAAACTTCTATAATGAGAACACAAAGAACCATCCTCTTTTGTCTTACAAAAGCACCAACATTCAGAATCCCCACCAGCAGATTCAACAACCATTCATACCACATCAACAGAAGCCATAAAATCCACTGGTTTCAAAACCAGAGACCTTCATTTCAACCTAATTCAATCAACCTTACCAACACCAACACCAACCTCAACACTAACCACCCCAAAATCGAAGCCAACCCAATGACTCAAGCCTGAGCAAAATTGAATCCATGCTTCTCCAAGTTGTTCAAAAACAAGATTCAATGTTTGCTCAACTTCAAAAGAGTGATCAAGCTCAAAATGCTGCCATCGAGATGCTTGAAACTCAAATGGCCCAATTGGCTGCCTCTAATATCCAAAGGAAACAAGGCCAACTACCACCTCATGGTGAGCAACCGAGGGACACCTCTAATGCTATCACCCTTAGGAGTGGTACCACTTATAAGGAATCTCAGCAACCCAAGGAAACAATAGTTGATCCAACACCAGTAGAGAGCCAAAAAGATTCCCAACCATCCACCGCTAAGGAAGCGGAAAACAAAGAAAAGAAGGATGAACCTGTGAAGGAACCCATCAAAATCCAAGTTCGATTTCCCCAACGCTTGAGGAGAAATCATAAGGAAACCCAGTTTAGCAAATTCATATAAATGGTCAAAAACCTCCAAGTAACGGTTCCCTTCACTTAATTGATCACTCAAATCCCTTCTTAAACAAAATTCATGAAGGATATCTTAACTAAGAAGAGGACTTTAGATGATGTTGAAATTATAGCATTCAGAGCTGAGTGCAGTGCTTTGTTGCAAAATAAGTCCCCTCCTAAGTTAAAGGATCCCGGTAGTTTCTCTATACCTTGCACTATAGGCACCTACACAATCGATAAAGCTCTATGCGATCTAGGTTCCAGTGTAAGCGTCATGCCCTATTCCATATGTGAAAAGTTGAATATGAGAATTCTCAAATGCACCAGTGTCACTCTGCAAATGGCAGACCGTTCTTTAAAACAACCTGTGAGAGTTTTAGAAGATGTGCCTGTCAAAGTAGGAAAGTTTTTTATTCCCGTCGATTTCATCGTGCTAGATATGGCTGAAGATTCTCAAATCCCTATTATTTTAGGAAGGCCATTTTTACACACTGCCAGAGCAGTAATCGATTTAAAGAATGGAAAACTGACACTAGAAGTAGGTGATGATAAAGTCACCTATAACTTGAACAATGCAATGAAAAGCCCCATGCTAGAGGAGTCTTGCTATTTTATTGAGATTGACGACTCCATTGTTGATGAATCTCTGTATCCATCAATAATCGAGGATCCTTTAGAGGCAATCTTGTCGTTGGAGGATATCTCTGAGAATGACAATTTCGAGATCAGTGAGCTGGAAAAGGACCTGACCAGAGAAGAGATACCGTCAGAAGAAATTAAAGAGTTCATAAGCTTGATTGATACTCCTGCCAAGGCAGAAGTACAAAAACCTGAACTAAAACCTTTTCCCTCGAATCGAAAATATGCTTTTTTAGATGAATCTAAGTATTGCCCAGTCATAGTGAGTGCTCTCCTAGATGAAAATCAGTTAACCTCACGATTGACTATCTTGAAAAAGCATAGAAAGGCAATAGGTTACAAACTCGAAGATTTAACATGCATAAGCCCAGACTTCTGCATGCATAGAACCAATTTAGAAGAAGGCCAAAAACCTTGTGTTCAGGGCCAACGCCGTCTTAATCCCAACATGCAGGAAGTAGTTAAAACTGAAGTTATGAAATTGCTAGATGCTGGCATAATCTATGCAATCTCTAACTCTAAATGGGTTAGCTCTGTTCAAGTTGTTCCCAAGAAAGGAGGAACAACAGTAGTTAAAAATGAGAAGAATGAGCTCATCCCCACAAGGATTGTGACGGGATGGTGTATGTGTATTGACTACAGAAAGCTGAATCAATCAACTAGGAAAGATCACTATCCTCTACCCTTCATTGACCAAATGCTAGAGAGGTTAACTTGTCACAAGTATTTATGTTATCTAGATGGTTACTCAGGATTTTTCCAAATCCCTATTCACCCTGAGGACCAAGAGAACACCACCTTCACCTGTCCCTATGGTACTTTCGCTTATCGCAGAATGCCATTTGGCTTGTGTAATGCACCTGCCACTTTCCAGGGTTGCATGACCAGTATCTTCTTAGATTTTGTTGAATCTATCATGGAAGTATTTATGGACGACTTTAGCGTTTATGGCATTTCCTTTGATCATTGTTTGACAAATCTATCCTGAGTTCAAAAACGCTATGAAGAAGTCGACCTTGTTCTCAACTGGGAAAAGTGTCACTTCATGGTGAACGAAGGTGTAGTTTTAGGTCAAATCGTTTCAGAAAGAGGTATAGAAGTGGATCGAGCTAAGATCCAAGTTATTGAACAACTGCCACCCCCTGCTAATGTAAAAGGAATCAGGAGTTTACTTGGCCACGCCGGTTTCTACCGACGATTTATAAAAGATTTTTCAAAGATAGCCAAGCCCCTGACTGAGCTCCTTTTCAAGGATGCACCTTTCACTTTCACAAAGGAATACCTTGCGGCATTCAACAAAATAAAATGTGCTTTGATCACCGCACCTATAATTCAGTCGCCTGATTGGAATCTGCCCTTTGAACTGATGTGCGATGCGAGTGATTATGCCGTAGGAGTTGTTTTAGGGCAAAGAAAGGAAAAGTTTCTTCATGCGATTTACTATGCTAGTAAAACCCTAGATCCTGTCCAAATCAACTATGCCACCACTGAGAAAGAACTTCTCGCCATTGTCTATGCCTTAGAGAAATTTCGCTCGTACCTAATAGGATCTAAAGTTATTGTCTACACTGACCATGCTGCCTTGAAATATCTGCTTTCAAAGAAAGAGGCAAAACCTAGACTTATCCGATGGATCTCACTCCTTCAAGAGTTTGATTTAGAGATCCGGGATAAGAAAGGAGCAGAGAATGTAGTCGCTGACAACCTCTCAAGGATAAGAGTAACTGAAATAGGATTACCAACGCCAATTAATGATTCGTTCGCTGATGATTCATTAATGGCAATTGCGGACTCTTCTCCTTGGTATGTTGATATTGCCAACTTCCTTGTCAGTCGCCAGCTACCCTCCGACCTTTCTTATAACCAAAGAAAGAGATTTTTGCATGATGCAAAATTCTTTGTTTGGGATGACCCCTATCTTTTCAAGCAGTGCTCAGATGGTCTGTATAGACGTTGTATCCCCCAGTGGGAAGTAAAAGGAGTTTTAGAAGGATGCCACTCATCTGCTTATGGTGGTCATCATGGTCCGTCCAAGACCGTAGCCAAAGTCTTACAATCCGGGTTTTTCTGGCCCTCGATGTTTAAAGATTCAAGAGACTTTGTTATGGCTTGTGATGCTTGTCAACAAATGGGTCAAATATCCAAAAGACATGAAATGCCTCAAAACGGCATATTAGAAGTCGAGATATTTGATGTCTGGGGTATTGACTATCAAGGACCATTCCCTTCTTCAAATGGAAATCGTTACATTTTAGTCGCTGTCGACTATGTTTCAAAGTGGGTAGAAGCAATTGCCACCCCCACCAATGATGCTAGAGCTGTGATACGACTATTTAAGAAGATCATCTTTCCGCGTTTTGGTGTACCCAGAGCCGTGATAAGTGATCGAGGAACTCATTTCGGAGAAAAGCAGTTAGACACTCTGCTTGCCAAGTATGGTGTGTATCACAGACGAGGTTTAGCCTACCAGCCCCAGACCAGCGGTCAAGTAGAAGTTTCGAACAGAGAGCTAAAAACAATTCTTCAAAAAGAAGTCTCGAAATCTAGAACCGATTGGAGTAATAAGCTCGATGACACCTTATGGGCTTATCGCACAGCTTTCAAAACCCCGATTGGAACATCTCCCTATCCGTTGGTTTGTGGAAAGGCCTGTCATCTCCTCGTTGAGTTAGAGTAGAAAGCTCACTGGGCTATCAAAGAACTCAACTTAGATACTAAGCTTAGCGCTGATAGACGACTTTTGCAACTAAATGAGCAAGAAGAGTTTCGTTTGCAAGCTTACGAGAATTCTAGGATTTATAAAGAGAAAACGAAGCGTTGGCACGACAAGAGGATAAACAGAAAAGAATTCAATGTCGGTGACCAAGTACTTCTCTTCAACTCCCGTTTGAAAATTTTTCCGGGAAAACTTCGATCAAGATGGTCTGGACCATTCACTGTCACATATGTAAGCAAATACGGTTATGTGGAAATAATGACTAGTAATGGTGAAAAATTCAAGGTCAATGGACACCGATTGAAACTCTACTACAGCAATTCAATTATAGGATGCTTAGATATTGTCTATATAGAGCGTCAATCCCCAACCAGATGATTTCATAGGAGTATTCGTCGAGCGGGTCGTTAAACCAGCGCTTCTCGGGAGGCAACCCGTGTTTCCTTTATTTTTGCATTTTATTTTTGCTTTCCCTATTTCGTTGTTTTGTTAGATTTACTTTGCAGATGAAAGAGTTTTTGAAGAATCTATGAAGATCTTCCTTGTCAAGTCCAAAAGACTAGCTTGGGGGAGTCCGCGCTGACTAGTAAGCTTCACTCTCCTTTCATCTTTTTCCCTTTTTACCCTTCTTCCCATTGAGCATCTCGTTGCATATTTAGTCTTTGTGCTCACTTTGAGGACAATGTGATGTTTAGCTTGAAGGAGGGATTGCATTTTCCCATTTTCCATTTTAGTTGTTTATATTTTTGAAATTTTTGAATAAGAGAAAAATTTAAAATTTTGACCATAATTGAATGCTTTTCATGCTTTGCTTGCTTGTTTACTATGCTATCATGTTACATTTCCCAAACTTAGAGCTTTCAAAAGATAATGACTCAATATTCATTGATTTGTGCATACATGGGAAAGTCTGTACACAGTAGGCATGGAATGAATCTATAGATGAGTACGCTTGATCTTGACATTTGGCAAGTTACATATATTGTAAGGTAGAACCTCTTTAGGCTGGTACATGTATACCCAATCTCATTAAGGTGTGTGTAGTTCTCCTTGTGATGTGTGTCATGTCAAAACGCATAAGTATGGTTCTCATTTCATCCTATAAGCATTGCATTCATGATTTACTAAGATTTGAAGCCTTTTTTCACTTTGAATTATCCCTCAAAATTAGCCCCTTCATACAAATGTTTCACAAGATAACAGCTACATATAAAAACTGCCTACCTTGTTGAGTTAGCAGCTAGACTATAGTGTATGGGTGCTCTTTTGAGAAGATTTGTTCTTTTATGTCAAAGTGAATTTGGGAGAACCAAAATGTTCAAGAAGTGATGTTATGTTCAGAAAAAAAAAATGAATTAGAAAAATGAAAAAATTGAAAAAGAAAAGAAACAAATCGAAAAAAAAAAAAGGGAAGAAAAAGAAATAAAAGAAGAGGTTGTGAGTATCTCCTCAAAATGTCAATTCAATGTTTAGAAGGAGTTCACTCTTGTGTTTCGTGTGTAATAAGCCAATCCGTTCCTTCTGGCTTCATTATTTGTCTTTTGGGAATTAATCGAAAGTTTGGATTGAGTATTCATTTATCAATGGTCAGTTGCTAGCTCATTCTAACCTTCACATGACCATAACTGTTTATCCACCTTTCACCCATTTCCCAAAGCCTTCTTCATTTTTTTTCCGGCTTCTTTTCTATGTGCATTTTGATCTTTGACTTGTGTTTTGAATTGTTTACCATATTAGACTGCGGACACATTTTCATAAGTCGTAGATAGGTGAGTGTCTCAAAAACATTTACACATAAAGAAATCACCTTTTGCATACATGAGTGTTCGAGTGTGCCGTGAGAGTCCATTTGTCAAAAAGATCATGCAAGAGCCGAAAATTCTGTAGTGAAATTCTTTGTGCTGCGCCGTTATGTAAATCTCAGCCATGTTTATGTATCATTCTTGCCCACGTTGTTTTTGGGTTATGATTCATTATGTTTCCAAACCTTTACGTTGAGATTTGTTTCTTGATGGTGTAGTAGCCAATGCTTGCAACCCTTGTCCTGGTATTGTTTGTTATGTTTGCTTGAGGACAAGCAAGGGTTTAGCTTGGGGGAGTTTGATAAGTGAATATTTGCATGATTTTAACCCCCAATTTAGCTCGGTTTTGTATGTCATTTGTGCTTTGTTAAGCCATTTTATGAGCTAATATCGTCTTCTAGGCGAATTCCTATGTTCTAACCTGTTTTGTAGGGAAAGTGACGTTTCTACACCCTTTTTCTATATTCCCGAGCATTTGCCTAGAACCCGACGATTTGAAGAAGCAAGCTTGACCAAGTCAAAGGCATTTCAAGAAGGTTCACTGATTCAAAAGAAAGAAGAAGCAAAGACGATTTCGCAGTTGTCGGAAGATCGATCAGTTAGGCGAAGAAATCATCATTTTACATCAAACCCTATTAACAAACCTGACTCAAAAGGTCAAGGGGGATAGTTAAAAGCAAGTCATATGCAAGGGGAGATGAAACGAAAGTCAATGGACCAAGATCACTACATACCCGATCGGGTAAGTAGTGTACCCCATCGGGTATCCTTGCTGTTCCGAGCTTTTGCTTCGACTTCCTTTATTTTGTCCTATATGTTCAATGCATGACCCCTTCCCCACGAAACCTACTGCTACATAAGAATGCCTCAGCCACCACATCTCAACACACTTCTCTACACAATTAGAAACCCTACTTTTCTAGATTAGGAGGAGAGAAACCTAGCCTCTCTTCTCTCATTTTCTTCTTCCTTTTTGTCCTTAGTTTCTTAGTTTATTTCTGATTTCTCTACATCAAATCCTTAGCCTAGATCAATAAAAATTCCATCTTTGTAATCTACTTTATGTGGTTCAAGTATTGTAATTCGTGGATCGACTATTCTATGCAAGGAATTTCTATTATGGTTGTTTATATTTCATCATTGTCGTTGTTGATCGTCATCTAGGTATTCCTATTTTATCTTTTGTTTAAAGTCTTTATGTTTCTTATTTGATTGCTTTTTCTTTACATGTTATTTTAGATTCAATTTCAATATCGTTGTAATCATTTCATTTCCCTAGATCGTCAATTTAGCGCCGTTATTATCGCCAATTAAAGAGTCTTAAAATATTATCAAAACCAAATAAACATGTCTATCCTAGTTTTTAATATTAACATCATCTTAGATTTAAACATCACCATGAGTGAGTAGTCATTTTTCTAGGGTGTAGGGTAGCCATGTAGGTTGATTAAAAGATGATAATTGGATAAAAGAAATTGTGCTTTTAAAACATTGTGTCTATGCATGTTTGGACTATAACGATAGTTAACGATTCCTGATCAAAATCATTGACTAAAATGGAATTCTTTTCCAAAGTAGAAATACGTAAATTGAATAGACAAAGCATGACATGGTAGATTAGACCTAGTAAATTTCCTAAAAGCCTGCTAGACCATCTGATCTATGATTGTAATGAACACATCATTCTTACGAACTCACAATGAATTATTTGCATGTTCTAAATCCAATTTCATCAATATGTTAATCTACATGTGTGAACCTACTTCCCTAGATTCTTTTTATCATTGTTAATTCATCACCTGCTTTATTGTTTTCGTTTTGATTTGCTTTTATTTTGTTTTCATTTATGCTTTTTATTAGTTTAGAAATCAAAACCCCAAAACCCAGATATTCGTTAGATAAGACCCAATTGCAAGACATTTCACATTCTATAGGAAACACCATCTCCCTGAGGATCGACCCCTACTTCCCTAATTACATTAATTTGTTATTAGCCTAGTCTGGGTAATTATCTTTGACCAAGGCTTGCGACAGGCCCGATCACACGCACTAGCACCATGTACATAGCAAAATTGATCAAAACATGTCCACGGGATAAACATTTCCCTGAACCATACACGATAAACATTTCGTATATGAAAGACTCATTTCCTCCCGGTAGGACGACGATAATAATACGGTCCTAGTCTAAACCTGGCCAGACTCTTGGAATAAACATGTTCCGATGCGACATGCGATACACATTTCCCATCTAAGACTCGGTCAAACACAGAAATCGAGTACCCCAAATTCGGTTTGACCTAGGATTGAAAGAAGGGGAAGGAGAGGGATTCTTCATCTTCGCATCATCTCTAACGGCCTTCATGGAGTTTTCGGCCCAAAGGGCATCATCATACAACTCTTCGAAAGAAGTAGAGCTCTTCTTCACCTTACTTTGAAGCAAGGCACTAAGCTTATTACGGTATTAAAAAGTTCGGTCCTCGTCATGCTTGACGAGTCTTGGTGCAAAGTGAGCAAGCTTGTTGAATTGCGTGGTAAAGTCTTGAACCGTCAAGTCACTTTGCTTGAAATCAATAAATTCCTTAAGCCTTTGTTGCTTGAGCTCCTTAGGATAAAATCGTTCTTCCACGAGAGCCTTGAAACATTCCCAACCGAAATTGATTTCAAGAATAGCGGTGGGATTAGTAACCGACCACCAATTGTCGGCTTCCCTCACCAGAAAGTGCTTAGCAATCCTTACCTTGTCCTCTTCACGGACTTGGTATAAGTCAAATTGCTTCTCCATCTCCCGAAACCATTCCGAGAGTTCGGTAGGGTCTGGCTCTCCACCATAAGGTGAAATATTACTCCTAGCTATCTGGCTAGCCACCCAAGCGTAACCTCCCTGGTGATTGTCTTCTCCATGAGGAGGGACTTGCTCGGCGTGAGCATTAGCTGCATCTTGTTGGTTTCTCAGCACTTGAGTAAGAGCCTCAACAATGACGTTCTCCACTACTTGAGGTCTAACCATCTTCATAAGAAACAAAAATAAAACAAGTTAATCCTATCACTTAGCATAAACAAAGAGACTACCAAGTAAAGTCCTTAATTTCTACCCATCTCTCATTTATTATTTCAAGGTCAAGTAATTTAAGTTTAGGGTTCACATGTGTGCGTCAAGAGCGTCATAGGCTCTGATACCAACTGTGAAAACCCTCGCGATAGCGGAAATAAAACATAACAAGCATGCGATTTATATAGCGTAAAATACGGTGTTTTTAAAACTTTTTACATGCCAAGATAAAAATACGAGGAATGTCAAATAAATACAAACTAAAATAGAATATACTACAAGAGACGAAGTCTCTCAAAATCTTATCAAATATCAAAGTTATTACCAAACTAGCTAAACAACGTCTCAGGGTGAATCGTCGAGGCCAACACCCGCTAGCTCACACCCGAACCCAAAAACAACTAGAAAAATCCATCCAATCAAGCAACCTGTTCATCCATGAAAAACATGAACGCCACAGTCAGTGGGGAGTAACTCCGGGTTCTCCCAGCCATATCACAAATAACATACTTAAACGGAAATACATAAGTAGAAGCATTCATATATAAATATACATGTGAATTACGAAAAGGATAAATAGGCATTTCAATATTTAAGATATAGGCACGTGAAGTACAAAACCGTAACATCACATTATAGATAGACTCGGGGAAGACACTCTTAGACAACTATATACTCACTAGGGCTTACATCTCACCGTTAGCGGCATATACTTGATAAGATAGAGACTCTACATATAAACCACGTCAATCATCTATTTCATGCAAGAGTTCAACTCAATCTTCACGTATAATTCAACTTACAAACAACCATCCAATCATACGAATATGACACATATTCTCTCACGAATAATGGCACACACTAGCATCATGTACAATAGCAAGACAAGCCAATGGAAGTCCACGGGATAAGACGTTTCCCAGAACCGTATACGATAAGATGTTTCGCATACTCATGACCTAGACAAAACAAGTTCACGAGATAAGACGTTTCCCGAAATCGTGTACGATAAGACGTTTCGTACACATAAGACTCTAATCCTCTCGGTAAGACGACGATAATAATACGGTCCTAGTCTAAACCTGGCCAGACTCTCGGAATAAGACATTTCCCGATTTGACATGTGGTATGACGTTCCACATCCAAGACTCGAACATACAAAGACGTCGAGTACCCCAAATTGGGCTAAACCACACGAAAGAGGCGGAAAGAGATCTATAGTCAAAAGTCAAGCTAGTACGCTACATGCAATGACACCACCTCGCAAGGATACAACATTTGACGGCCGGGTCGATCAACGCATTGCGTTTGCCTATTAACAACGTCGTCATATCCTCACTAAACAAATGCACAACGACATCACGATTATACTCCACCGCTCCGACATTTAAGTCTAACGGCTTTAAAGTATGACCGGGAGAATGAGAGTTCATAGCACATAATCATTATTGCTTAATTCATAACATATGTAAAACCGACTCAAAGGGGGATATATGAAAAACCGTCACAAAACATACGATACAAGCGAATGGGATATCATATATTTTAAACATGAATATTTAAAGCTATTACGTAAATTTATACGATAAACGAACCATACAAACTATTATAAATGAATGTATAAGAAAAGAATAGAAGAGGAAATCTCAGGGGGTGCCAGCCGGTCCATAGGACCGGCCGCCGGCTACCCGGCTGGCACTTCAGGATACTAAGAAAAACAATGCAAAATACAGCATGTCCCAGCCGGTCAAGGGGACCGGCAGCCGGCAACCCGGCTGGGACCAACATGACACCAAATTTCCCAAAATAATCAGCCGTAGTCCCAGCCGGTCAGCTGACCGGCAGCCAGTTGGCCGGCTGGAACCAACTTCACCCGTGATTCACTATACTTCACCAAAATCATCCATTTTCATTAACAACCATCAACAATTAAAATCAACTATCATCATCAATCATCAATACTCATTAACAATTATCAATAAACAACAACTATCATCAACAACACCAATCCTAGGACTAATCATCCTACCTAAATACGTTTACTAATACTAAAAACACATTAAAAACACGTAATGATATCGAGTAACCCTTCACCGTTACCTTTTCGAGGCTTCAATCTTCCTCTAGGTCCTCCTCCACTAGGTAGTAGTCTTTGTCGGGGTCTTGAAGGTCTCCACCTACAATTAAATAATAAAAGATGAATATAATTCACCTTTAAGAAAGACGGATAAATTGAAAAGCGAGAAAGATGGTAATTTTATTACCAATTAAGATAGAGGACGATGAGAGGAAAAGATTGAGACAAAATTTAGCGGATTTGAGCAAGTAACAAAGGAGTAGAGTTGATATTAAGCTTGATCAAATATGGAGCATAGATTTTTGGTGTTTACTTGGTGAGGAAGAAGGAGTAAGTGGAAATGATGGAGTTTAGGGTTTAAAGGAGTATAAGGAAGTAAGTGGAAAAACATAGGAAAAAGCCCATAAGCGCCTTAAGGCGCAACTCACTCGGATTCTCGAGTAATGTCCGGAAACGAACTCGGATTTTCTAAAATAGACACGGGAAATTAAATTCTAGACTAAAACTAAATTTCGCTAAAAAGTATCCGTAAAATATTTTTACTATAAAAATAGGGTACATTTGCGGGTGTTACATGCAATGACATCACGTTGCAAGGATACGACATTTGATGGCCGGGTCGATCAACGCATTGCGTTCACCTACCAACAATGTTGTCATATCCGCACTAAAACATGCATACTGAAAGTCCATAGACCTTAATTAGACTCCTTTAATTAGTTACTAAATTACAAGTTAATTTAGTATTTAATGATCTATGTAACATGCATGCAAATATAAAGGCATATATGTAAAAGAAGAAATTTCCTCACATTGAAATGGAAATTAAATGGGCACAACAAAAACTTTTCTTGTTGTTCTTGAGCTATAAATAAGGATGAACAAGAACAATCTCCAAAATAAAATACCTCCTTCAAGTTGCACCAAGATGATACCAAATAATCTAGCCTTATTATTAACTAGATAATACAATAGATATTATGCTACTAATATTAGTGTATATTACTACTCTAGTAATACTTAGTAAATATTAGTATTATGAGAGTTTTAGTGAGAGGATGAGTTTTAGAGAGAAGTGTGAATTAAGCACAAAAATGAAGTAATGAAAAATGAACAACCATTGTCCATTTTATAGACACAATGGCCGGACCTCCTAGTCCATGTGGCCCTCTTATTTTTGTTATTTTATTCACATACAATTGTAGCAGAGTATGGTAGTGTAAGTAATGATTTGGAATGCATGATATGTCATTATCATAAGGTTGCTTGTTAGCATAAACAAGAACAATTATCTTCACTTCTACTACTACCATGACCGGCCATACATGGCTCAAAATGGTCCATTTTGATTTTTGATATTTGTCTCACAAATACTTATTAATCATATGTTTAATTATCTTATATAATTAATGTGTTAATTTGATCATATAACAATTATATGACACAAATTATATACAATATGTACTTAACATTTAAGTGATATTTTACCATTATATCAATATATAATGTGTGACACCCTCAAATTTGCGGAAAGAAAAAAAATAATTTAAATACATACTGAAGGTGTCCGAAATAAAAAGGTCATTACAAAACGAAATAATATTATACAAAAGAAATATACAAGACGGGAGACATATCTCCCGTATAAATACGGAAATAAAAGAGTGTATAATAATATACAATCTAAGAACCGAATATAGGTCCAAGGTAAATACTTCACTCGCTAGCTCGTCAATGTACCCCAAATATGCATTCACAACCTGTTCGACCGCATTAAATATAAACACGGAAGCCACAGTCAGTGGGGAGTAACTCCGAGTCCTCCCAGCCACGAAATGTCGAGTTTAATGAAACATGAATAACATAAAAGCAATGTATATGGAAAATACAAAACTTAAAACATATATGATATGCTTTTCATGTTATGAAACAGATAACTAACAAATAACCTAGCATGTGAAAGCTATCATGTGAAACCGATAATAAACTATAACTCGAGGTAGGGAAGCTGGTATGCTAGCTCAGAGGTTCCTCTCAGAAACATGGCCGTGATACACTCAAACCCTAATCAACACGTAATCATGTGAATCAGTTAACAAGCGGTAATCCAAACTCTATCAATCTTAGCCGGCTTGCATCTCACCTTCTAAAACTCATTGAATCATACAAACATGAAAGACCAATACGTCTACAAACAGGCATAAGTTCCTAGGACAGTCAATAGAAGACTTCTGTAACTCGAGGCTATACCACAAGGTAGGAAAACATCCTAGTCCTAGACTGATCAGACCTAGCGACAACAGCTATTCCATTCCCCGTCCCATGACATAACCGTCTATGAGAAACTCTACTAGGCGACCCCCTACGCAGAGATGGCTAGTCCTTAAGCTGGCTCCATTCCCAAAATGGATTAGGCAGCCATGCCCCGACTTGGAGATAACCCCCCAGGCCGTGACACAAAAGCTATCAAGTTCTGTGAACTCCATATGCTGTTAAAGATTGCACGGGCCTATCCATGTTCATGGTCCAAGATCTCATTTAGAATTAGCATGCAAGACGCCATATACTCATAATTCTCTATGGGTACTTAGTCAACACGACATATTACATACAATCAAACAGTCACAGAAAGAACTTCCTATCATGTGACTAATTGCATATAAATAATAATCAAATATCATATCGCCTCATATCTACTAAGGCTAATTCATTAATTAAATACAACTTACTTGAAGACAAATCCCCTACCCGAGTCCCGCGACGGGTCATCAGTCAAATCGGGGCTGACTAGATCTTAGTTTGACCAAACCCGTTGGATCAAACCGGCTAGAAACAGAGTCTTTATCACATAGACATAAAATCAACATATTCATTACATGCTAGTTTATTAAAACCTCCAACATGTGAATTATTATATTATACCCAAAAACCCGTTTGACTAAAAGGATATTAATTTAAACTACGATCTCGTCTTATAATTTCTAACATGTGAGAAATAATAATTTAATGAAAAACCTTTTTAATTAAATATTTTACTTATTAATATTTCCCGCTTGCTAATTATTACAAAACGCGATAAAAATGACGATCACTCAAAAACCGTCACAAGTCCCAAAGTGGGACCCACGGGCTGAGTTGGGCCGGACCCACATGGGCCTGGATTGGGCCCCACGGCTGTTTTGGCTAAAAATGGTTGTTTTGATTTAATTTTTCTAAAACCGATTTCTAATATTTTCCCGCATGCTTAACATAATTAAAACCCGTCAAAACAACAATTAAACAATCAAACATCGACACAACCCAAAGACCAAAACCCGGACCCACCTTGGACCACCCCAGACCGGGTCTGAACCGGCCTGGACCGGTCTGGTTTGGTCCGGTTTAGTGCCCTCTACACGGTTCCCAACAACAACATCTACCAAATTATTTCCAACATGCTTTAATCATCAAACAACTATTTTAACAACCACTCTAACCATCATCATACAAAATCATTATTATGAATAATCATCAAAATTCATCAAGAACACTAAACATATTAAAAATTTCCTAGACAACATAAAAATCATAACTTATTAAAAATCATCAAAATTTATCAAGAACACAAAACATATTAAAATTTCCTAGCCAACATAAAAATCATAACTTAATAAAAATCATCAAAATTCATACAACATGATAAAAATCACTCCTTATCATATTACTACTAAAAATCCACCAATCACAAAAACATGAACCAAAAACAAAGATGAACCAAAATCAAAAGAAACAAAACTAAAGACTATGTTACTAACTAAAATCATAAATAACCATAACATGAACAAAAACTAAAAGCTATGTGACATTATTTCGTCGAGTAAAACGGAATTGTTACCTTAGCTAGCAAAACACTTAGCACCAAAATAATAATAAGAAGTATAATATAAGAAACCCTCCTACTAATCTTCACCCAAAATATACGAGTCTCCAAACTCGTCTTCAAAATCTTCCCCTATAAGAAATAACAAGAAAAACATTATTAGAACTAAAAATATGAATTTCCATACTTAAAGTGTTGAAAACGATTTTGACGGAATTGAAATTAAACCGTACGTGAAGATGAGGAGCGAAGAGGAGAGTCTAGAAATATAAATTAGGATGGATTTAATTAAGAAACGAAGATTTTATGAAGGTTTTGCTCAAGAACGATGAAGAACAAATGATGAACGACGAAGAACACTAAGAACGATCAAATAAAGTGATGTTTTGATCTTAATTTGATTTGTTGTAAAATGAAAAGTTGTTTGTGAGTAATGTAGGGTGAGTTGAGCCGTGTAGTTATAGGCAAATAAGGATGTCGAGTTTTGAAATTGTTGTTACGTAATTGACTCGCGTTTACTAATTATTTTACGGTAAACGATTAAATATAATTAACGATAAAGTTAAATATACTAAATATCTAGATATTATGATATTGAAATGAAAAATAATGAAAATATCAAGCCCTATTAGAGGCCTAGAAAACCGTGTGGTATGGTGACTGTCGGATCAGTTTCGTAAACGATTTGCGTAATTTTCGTTAACTGATCGATAAAGTTAATAAATATCTAGATATTTTGATTAGTTTAATCAAAATAATTAAAATATCTATTTGTGAGTGGAAAGCGATGACACGCGCGTGTGACTCATGCCAAAGTCGAGATTCGATTTTGTTTCGCGCTTTACGATGAGTCGGAAATAGTTAAATGACGTTCGGTTAAAACCGTAAACGTTATTCTTTAAATTCCGAATAAATTCAAAATAATTATAGTAAATTATGATAAATCTTAATAAATCTAAATAAAAATAAAGCAAAAATATTATTTTTTTAAATAAAATTTCGGTCTTCAAACTTATAAAGCGAGTCGGGAAAGTCAACGAAAGTCAAAGTCGACTTAAAAGTCAAGAAAAGTCAAAGATGACTTAAAAGTCAAGAAAAGTTTATGACGACTTAAAAGTCAAGAAAGTCAATGACGACTTTAAAAAGTCAAGAAAAAGTCAAAGACGACTTAAAAGTCAAGAAAAGTCAAAGATGACTAAAAACGGTCTTTTCATGGAATCCCTCAAAAATTCCAAATACGAACGCGGAATTTCAAAATAAGACTCGGAACAAAGATTCCTATTTTAAAAAACTTAAGTTCTA